>JNCO01001268.1:0-23265 GCA_000785685.1 Uromyces viciae-fabae | reverse complement strand
GAAATGAACCAAACTTTGTGAGCTTTGCAGATTTTAGATCTGCCATTGTTGCAGTTCATTTGGTGTATCCTTGTTCGGTAGGCCCTTGTGTGGTAATCCCTGAGGGACTACTTGGGATTCTGTGTGTAATGGTAGATACATTTGTTACACAAACGTACGGCCGTACGTTTGTGTAACACATTTTTCTACCATCACCGGAGCCCTGATTCCCTGAAGTCCCTTGTAGAGAAGTACTGTCCCTCCTCTCCTTCTTTTCTCCTCTCCGCCAAACTTGACACAAAATTAGCACTCATAAATGCCCCAGATGCAATACCAGCGCATACTAATTGGTAATCTTGACAAATTGAACCAAGCTCATCACTCCTCACTATCTAAAACATTTTCAAACTTTGAACTAAATCATCCACCATGTTTCCCCACTCCCAATCCCCTGTTCCACTTACTACATTCCAAATTTTGTAATCTAGGATGGTAAGTGTTAGCTCACTTCCCCTATGCCACACAACAACCAACCAATTTGATAGTGAGGTGGTTTCCATCTCCCTGTCTGTGGAAATGTTAAAATTTTCCTCTTTTCCTATGCCTCTTTCATTAAAAAAATTATCAATCTATGCTATGAAGTATTTCCTTTTATTTTATTTTAATTTTTTTATTTTATTCCTTTATTTTCTATTTAATCATTGAAATAGTTCTAAATAAATCTGAGAAAAATTATTACAAGTAGTCTGATCATACACCTGTTGAATAAGCTTGTAGCCACTGAGCCCTGTCTTTTAAATCACGTGTTGTTTTTCTTATCTCTACGTAGTATTACTTCTGTTATTCTATTTTTATACTGTTTAAGAACTTTTTTACTGGGATTAACCCCCCCATTAATTGTGATGCACTTCCTATCTTGTCTAGCTTATCTGCACGAGTTGTCAGTCTGCTTTATCAAAATTTGTCTAGTAAATCTCTCTGTTCTTTTTATTATTATTTTATTATTTTATTGATTTTTAGGCCCCCTCTGGATCTTGAGTGGGGGGCTCTCTAGTTGTTAGGTTTCACAACCATTTTTTCCTTTTCTTATAAATAAGCTGAGTTTCATCAAGAAATAAAATCTTCTCATTGGCTCTTCTATCCTCTTCACTCCATGCCCTGAGACAATCCAAGTGTGAATCCCACTTATCATTCTTTAATTCCTGTCTCCTCTTTTTAGAATAATAAAACAACAAATAATTAAAAAAATTAATAAAAAATCTTTATAAAATCAAAAATAAAATAATAATAAAATTAATAAAAAATTAAAAACAAAATATTAAAAATCAAATTCTTATTTTCTTGTTCAAATTTCAACACAAATGCTGGAATAGCCATTCTTCCCTTCAAATACCAGACCCTCAAGTTCAAACCACACAGATCCAAACTGGTCAGGGTGCATTCAGGTCAGATTAATTGAACTGATTATTATACATTATTGTCCCTGGCTGCGGAATCCTTGATCTAAAGTTTGTGAATTTTAACAACTAAAAAGGTTTTTTTATTTCATATCAGTTTTCTCTCTCTCTTTTTAATAATTTTTAAATACAAAACAGATCTTTTTAATAAAGAATTTATTTTACCTAAAAAGGTGAAAATCAAATGATAAGAATGAGCTTAAATTATAAGTTAGATTGATTTTTAAATATAGAATTTTTAAATGAATAATAATTAAAATAAAATTAAAATAAAATATTATGATATAATATTTTATTATATTTTAAGATGAATTTTTAATAAAATAAATTTTCAGTAAGATTAATATTTTATAATATAAGGTTAATTAATTTTATTTTGAATAGTTAACTCTTATAGATGATTAATAATTTTTGTTGAAAGAAAAGAAATAAAAAGATCATAAAAGAAGATTTTAAATTAAACAAAAATCATATGATCATTTTGCTCGTAATGATTCTAAAGTGGAAAATATATGATTTACAATGATTCATGATCATTGTAAATCATCGAATAATGATTGAATCAATCATGACGTATTTTTAAAAGATCTGCATTAAAAATAAAATAAGAGGCAATCATGACAATTTCATGATTTAAATTTTTATGTCAGTTTATTATTATTTTTATAAATTAATTAAAATAATTATTTTGAATAATTATTTTTTTTATTTTCATATTTATTTTATTTTAAAAATAAATAATATATTTAAGAATTAAAATTTTTCTTACAATTAAATTTTAATTCTTTGCTTTAAATCTCTCTTTATTATTTTAGCAGTATTTTCATTATCTGTTACTTTTAAAGAGGCAATTTCAGTTTAGAAATAAATTATTAGTTAATTGTTTTTATATTTAATTTTTGATAATTATTTTTAATTTATTATTTTAATAATTATTTTGAAAAATATAATATTAAAAATTTGCTCACTTCTATCAAGCAATGCAATTTTTCTCTTGCTTTTGAAAGGATTAATTTTATCATTTTGACAAAGTTTTCTTCATGTGTAGCATGATTATCTGATTTAAACCTGGCAGCTAGCCTATTTCTCATACATCAGGTTTTTGCTGATTGACTCAAGTAAGAATCAGTTAGACTCCCATCAGAACTGATGTGAGCAATAGACAAAAGATCAACAATAACTGTGACAGACATCCGCAATACATTCAGTCTACCTCAATTCAACCTAATGGATTTTTTTAATTCTCCAAGATAAGTCCAGAGCTTCAAAATTCTTGATTGACACATCTGGAACTATACATCTGGTAGTTCAGAATATTACATTATTCAACTACTCACACATTTTTGTAGTGGCCTCTCTGCATGTTCTGAAAAGGGAACTCAACATGAGAGACATGATTTGTATTGGTTTTTGGCTTCTGCTTATATGATATACATTAAAGAGTAGCATAAAGTGAAGCAGTACATTAACTGAATCATGATTTAATCTCGCACTGCACATTAATTTTAATTACATGCATCTGGCAACTGATATGATCCATACAGTCCTCAAGAAATTCAGCAAGCTGATGCCTTCCCACAAACTATAACCTCATATGGGCTACTTTATGTGCCACTTTGAATCGGTGCTATTCAAGCAGGGGCCCTGCAGATTAGCAATTGTTTGAATCTCATAGTTCTCTGCATTCTGTGTGGAATAGTATGTGGGACAGTAGATGCAAGGTTTCTCTCATTCACACAGCCACAAATAACACTAGCATAACAGATGTCAACTGTCACACTCAAGAAAAAAACCATCGATATTCTGTCAACTCTTCTGCTTGAATTTTCCAATTTTGCCGCACCCCAAAAATTTTTTATTTTTTTTTATTTTTTATTATTTTTTATTATTTTATTTTTTTTTTTTTTTCTTTGATATTTTTGTGCCATTTTTCTTGGAGAGATGCTCCCTATATTTGTGATGGAAACAAGTTCCAAGTAGTCGTTTCTCTGTTTCTTACATATTGTACCGATTTCTGCTTCCCACCAATACAAGTTCAAATTTTGGTAAGTCATACAGGTTTTTTTGCTTTGGAATTCCTTTTCAACCTCTCAAATCCCACCCCAATCCCTCAAGCTCATTGACCTATGTCCATTCCAATTCAAGGAACCCCAGCATCCAGAGGTAGTACTGTTTCAATAAACCAACTCGCTTCATCAAAAAAAAAACCCCTTTACTAACCTCAACCAAACTCTTCATTCTAATTCACTCAGGCTTGTTAAACGATCACATGGAACGATATCGCTATAACTCTCCTGGTTGGGACTGCGCTTCTGCTCAAAATACAGTAAACGGTATGGTTTTCTATTCATTAAACATCACACAAGATATCGCCATTGTTTCTAATCGTTTTACATTTATCTCTTTCAAACTTAACTGACGATTATATTCTTTTGCATCTCATCTAGGCCCTCACAATTGTTCGACAGCTATCACTCACATCACAACCCAAAAAAACGATCAACAAGGTGATTCCACTGTGTACAATGCTCCCAGCCTCTATCGTAACGACATTGAAGGTATACATCATGAATCACTGGTACGTTTGAAACTTTCTGATTGCTTTTCATCAAATAACTTACCCAGAAACTCATACACTTTGCAATTTTAATCGCTATCACCTATCAACCTCCACCCTCCATATAGATCAATAGAAATCACCCTCACAATCAAAATCACCAACATCACCCTCCTCAACTTCCATATACACATCATCCACATCACCTCCTCATCCCCCCTTCTGATATCGAATCACACACCTTGTTCCAGATCGGATCAATCGATTGAAGCGAAAAAAAACATTCACACAAATCCTCCTTTTATTGTTGTAATGTAAACCCCCCCCTGCTTCATTGACACATCTTCCTCCCTGAATCCTCCATTCTCTTATTCAGCACAGAGATAGTGATCTAACACTGATCCTCTGAAATCATCTACTCATCTTCCCTTTCTTTATACTATTTAGCAACCTCCCCTTCCCCCTCCATTCTCCTATGGCAACAACCATTCTCATCGTCCATTCAATGGTTGTTCGATAATCAAGCATGCAACCTCCACCACTCATCATCCAGTTACCTCCCAACCTGTCTCACTTCCCTGCCGTCCTGCTGACTTTCTCCCACCCCCATTTTTATTCCTTCCTAACAAGCCAGCAACCGTCCAACCCATTTTTCAACAACCTCCGCATGTAAATAATTTTTCTCAACACTTTCCTTTGCAATTTAATTGTGTGAGTATGAATGAGATATTAGAAAGAAAGAAAAAAAATAAGAAGAAAAGATAAATAATAAGCTACCACAAGGTGAGACTCCAATGCTAGGGTGATCTTCAGATAATAAGGCTGAGTAAGATGAAGATGAAGACAAGAAAAGAAAATGACGGAGTAGACAAAGAGAAGATGATGTGGAAGGGGGCTTAATCAAGAAAAGGAAACCTCTGGGATAAAAAAAATAAAAAATAAAAATAAAATAAATAAGAAATAAAAATAAAAATAAAATAAATATTTTTGAATAATAATAATAAAAAAATAAAAAATAAAAAATAAAACTGAATCAATCTCCTTCACTTTCACTCCCTCCATCTCAACAATTCCTTCCCCTTTCTGGATTTGTTCCAAATCTTGCTAAACCACCAGTTAAACATCATCACCACTAACAAATTCAGACTCACCCACTTCCAATACGACCCAACTTTTCCTGCTTCTATTCTCACTCAAGATATGTCAACCAATCTCCTCCTCAACATCTTTCTCCAGCCAACCTTCCTTCAAACAATAAAAGCTCAGTTGTCAGCTACTCCTTATGATGATGAAAATCACCATCCACAATCCAAGTATGTTTTCCTTCTTTTTTCAACCGTCTTGTCTCTTACTCTTTCTCCTCCTCCTCCTCCGTATTCTATTGGTTCTGGGGGCAAGCATCATTTGCACCTGTCCAATCCCCCATTTCTTTCCCAATCTTTCATCTCATCAGTAGAAGGTGTGCTGGGGGCAAGCATTGTTTCCACTCGCCTCCTCCTACCTTTTAAATCCTCCCACCCCTTATCCATCCGTTTATAATCTGCTCTATCCACTCATAACTGACATATTCACTCTTGCTCAGACCACGTAAACGTATCCGTCCAGGGAGAGCCTCCAAACGTTGGGCCAGATACCGTACTAAAGCTGACACCTCCTTTCAACTTTCTCCTGAGGAGCTTTCTGCTGAAGAAGACCACCTTTTAAATCCTCCCACCCCTTATCCATCCGTTTATAATCTGCTCTATCCACTCATAACTGACATATTCACTCTTGCTCAGACCACGTAAACGTATCCGTCCAGGGAGAGCCTCCAAACGTTGGGCCAGATACCGTACTAAAGCTGACACCTCCTTTCAACTTTCTCCTGAGGAGCTTGCTGCTGAACAAGACTTGGATGACATGGAATCTGATCTGGAGGAAGATCTAGAGGTTGTTGCTCATGAGTATTCTGACGATGAAGATGATCTATTCTCTGATTCTGATCCCAACACCACCACCTCCTTCCCTGTCAAAGTCCATTATTATTTTGTTCCTCCCAAACGTCAACATGATCCAAACCCCTCTGAAATCCTCACCTCTCAACAAACTCTTAATTCTTCATACCACCGTCTCTCTCATGGTACCTGTGTCATTGCTCCACGAAACCAGCCTGCCTTCCTCAAGTTTCAAACCATTCCTTTCTCCTCTATGTCTCCAGAAGAACTTCAGGGTTGGGAAAGCTGGTATGTTTCTTTCTGGACCAAACTCAATTTGTCAAGCCTGTCAAGAACAATGGACCACTTATGGGAGGTGTGATGTGGGCCTGTGGTTGGAGGAAGAGCTCTAAAAAGGAAGGATTTGGAAGGTATTGCTCTGTTGGACGACTGGCTGCTATGATCAAGAAGTGTCTATACAACAATAAGGACGAGGCTGCTGCTTATAAAGAGGCTAATGAATGGATTGCTACTCATTTACAAAAACTAGCTCCTCGTGCATTTAAAGAATACCGTAAAGCTCTCATGGATGGACAACCCCCTTCAATGGCTCACATGGAGTATCCCACCCCCTATAACATGTTTGACTTCACCTCTTTCATCACTTTCACCATGCACAACTTCTTCAACGAACCTCACAAGGACCGTGACGTCAACAACTGGACCCTTGTTTGCTGGATTCCTATCTTCAACCCTCGAACTTCAAAACCAGACGATCCTATTTTGGCTGATGAAGGGTTTGATATGATTGGTGGTCAGTTCACCTTTCGTGATTTTCAGGTCTATATGGACTTGAATGAGATTGTAGGGGTCACTATGTTTGTCTTCAGGTCTAAGAAAGATAAACATCAGACTTGAGATAGTGTTTCTCCATCTGACAAGTATACTAGAATTGGTTTTTCTTGTCAAATGTCTGAAAAAATGTCTCATGCTGTTGTTGCTTACATTCAATCTCAAACTTCTAAAACATCTGGTCAAAAGGTAAAAATAGAAGATGCTCTTAAACATATTGAAAAAAGGAAGAAAAAATAAAAAAACTTAACTCAATTTGTTCTCTATTTTTTTCCTGACATCTTGTACTCTTTTCCTCATGTTATTTTCTTCTGGGTTTGCTCTGTCCTTTCTTTTTTAAATTTTTTATCTCTTTTCATTTCCTTTAGACTTTTTTCATATGGTTTTGTTTTTCTCATCTTCAAGTGATTTAAGTTTCAAAATCCTACCCTCAAAGTAAACTCAACACACTGAAAAACTGATGATTTAATGGCCTAAGACCAGTCTTTATTTCAAATGACATAAAATAGAAAATGAGTTAAACACTTTGATCAAAGAACAATAATTTTTAAGATAAGGAAATAAAATAAATAACAAACAGGCAAGTTGTATGTTTCTTTTTGATATTTTAAGAGGACATAGGAGGAATTTGTTTTAAAGAAAATAAGAACTAAAAGAAAAAATATTAGATAATGTTTTTTTATGATTTTATATTTGAATTTATTTTCTTACTGAAATAAGTTGATTTATTATTCTTGAAAAGTGACGAGACTATTTTGATGTTTTCAGTTCTAAGTCTGTTTTTTTAAGAAAGATATTGTTAGTTTAATCTTGATGAAAATTAAAGTGTTGAATCAGAATGAGTATACCCTGATGTTGGACTTGAATGAGTAGGAAGCAGTTTCTTGAGTCTGAAGTTTTTTGAAATAGATGTTAATTAAAATGAGGTTTTAATTAAATTAATAAATAAATTAAGTGACCGAGTGATTTAAGCATAAGTATTCTTAAGTTGAAGTATTTGCACTCCTAATGTCAAATCTAATTAAATTGAAGTTATTGTAAGTTTCACACACACATGTTAAATAACTTTAGTTTATTTTTTTTCTTTTTCTGCTACAACATCCTGCTCACAAAAATAAAACCTTCACATTATATGATCACATTTTTTTGGTACTCCAATAAGATGGATAGGTAACATACTCAACCATACCCATGATCAAGTTTTCAAATATTGGACTTTTGAAAGCCCCAAGTCTGTTTGAAAAATACAGCTGAGGGAAAACTATATCTATACTTAGATTGGTTCCCAAAGCCATGAAAGGTTTTAATTTTCACATCAATTATTGAGTAACTGATTTCCATGGAGCTTGGGAGTTCACAGAAGAATTAACACACAACACGTATACTCAATCAATTTTCGTTTGTGATACTCCAATAAGACGGATAGGTAACATACTCAACCATACCCATGATCAAGTTTTCAAATATTTTACTTTTGAAAGCCCCAAGTCTGTTTGAAAAATACAGCTGAGGGAAAACTATATCTATACTTAGATTGGTTCCCAAATCAATTATTGAGTAACTGATTGCCATGGAGCTTGGGAGTTCACAGAAGAATTAACACACAACAAATATACTCAATCAATTTTTAGAATGGCCTCCAAATATGCATATTTTTTCTTAAGTTTTGGACACCCATAGTACTCTTTATTTTTTAGAAATTTTAGAAGATTTCTAAACTGGAAGTACATAAATAATTTGGAATAAAAACAAGCTCAACATCAAATATTCCCACCTAAAAGCTACAAATTGTTGATCTTGGTCATCATTTTTGTAAAAAAGTATTATATTTACAGATCACAGTTTACATTTTCACACCAATTGATTGGATAATAAGTTGGTTACTGGAAAAAGGTATTAGTGACATGTGTAATGCACACTATAATCTAGTCATCAAAAATGGTAATGTATTTCTCCAAGTACTTAAATTAAAACCATTCACATTATTATGACTCCCTCTTTTGAAAGTAAAAAATTGATGGTTGGTTGGTATTGCCATGTGCTGACCCATAGTAATATGAAAGTCTTCACATTCACAGTGATTAAAAAAGCAACAGAATTCATTAGAATTATGAATATGAATAACAAAAGGGTTTTATTTCAACACATATCATCATGTATCTTGTCATTTATGTAGCCGTATTCCTGCTTGAAAATTGGATGACACCTGGAGGGATCAGTATAGATATTGCCATAAAAAATCTTATTTATCTGAATTAGACCATATTTCCTTATGAACGAGTTCTACTAAATTTCTAGAAGAGTTCCAAAGTCACATACCAATGAGTTCTAGTGGATTTCAACTCAATATCCAGCCACTTTCAACACAAATTCCACAATATATAAGCATGGTTTGTACTTAATTTGCAGAACACTTATGAAATACTCCCAGAATGCATCTGACAGGTTTCAGGGAATACATGGGGTGAAGGCACTTGCCCACAAGTACTGAGAAAACCCCCCTGGTGCACATGGACGTAAAATCTCACTTTCTTAGACGTGAAATAAAAATTAATAAAAAAATTGACATCAAGTATATTCAATCTTCTAACAATTTAGCTGATCTTCTAACTAAACCTTTGTGCCGTGTCAATCTACTTAAAGCTTCCACTTCACTCAAACTCAACTTTTTGCCCTCAATCATAGGATTTTCTTGCCAGGGAGCGTGTTGGAATTGGAGTTTGATTTATTTTATTTCTTTTTCTTTTTCTTTATTTTTATTCTTTTCTTTATTTATTTTATCTTTTTCTTTGTTTTATTTTATTTCTACACATTTCACATATCTGTCTCATCTCTATCACACTTTTCCTTCCACATCATCATTCCTTTACGCTTTTTATTATCTACTCACTCTTCAAGACTCATCTATACAAGTAATCTAGTGCACCTGCCTCCTATTTAGGCCTCTCTTGGTATTTAAAACTATTTTTTATTTCTTCATTATTATTTTCTTATTTTTACTAATTTTAATTTTTTTCATTTTTAGTCTGCACTACACTTGTTCTTCTTCTTCTTATCTTTAGTCATCTTTATCTTGATGTTGCCCTTTTTAGGTATTTCTTTCTTTTCATCATTCTTTCTTATTTTTATTTTTCTGTCTTATGTTTTGTTGTTGTTCATAGAAATCAAAACATTTTTAGACTGAAACACTTTACAATAGGGGCCAGGAGCACGCTCCTGGGGTAGTTTAAACCCTTGTGTTGGGGCCTGAATAAATCAGGGGTTGTTAACCCAATTTTACCACAAAGTGGTATGAGATAGAGGTTCCTGGGATAAATCTGGGAGCCCAGAGACTTACCTGGAGGGAAGGGACGTCGTGGAGGAGTTATGAAGGGGATCCTTACGGCGTAGTTGGATAGGGAAGGCGCTGGAGGAGTTCTGAAGGGGATCCTGGGGCGCAGTTGGGAGGGATCTTGACTTTAAAGGCTAAAAAGTGAATGATACTAATTGTTTTAAGTATTTAACTATGTATAGCTGGGTAAAGTGACAATGAGGGATGGAAAGGCGGATAAGAGGCCTCCTTATATAATATTTCCCATCCCTGGGGCGTTCAGGATAACCACAAGTTAGTAGGAATTGGGGTTATCACATTTTGAGCGCTTTTTGCCTTGTTCCTGTATTCTTTCTTCAGTACTAGAGGGTCTAGACCAGTACAGAGTATTTTTCCCGTGTTGAGTAACCTCCAAGGTCCTTGGGATTAATTTGGTATCCTTGGGGCATTATTTTTTTGGCCAGGATAAATGGTGGAAGGTAACCTGTATTGCTACTAGTGTAATACAGCTATTTTCCTTTGAACAAGGTGTTTGGCCACGCCTTAGGCCTGGTAACTGTAATAATGGTCAGTTCACAGTGTGAAAATGGTCTGATAATTATTTGGGGTGCTCTGGGATCATTTTGAATGATGCAGATACTCCACAAACTCGTGTTATAGCAGTATTGTGGCCTTTTGCACCTTGTGCTTTCCTTCTTAACTCATGTTTGGTCAAGACCCTGGGTTATGTAACATACAGGGGGCTTCTATTGTAGTTGCTTTCACCGTGTGTAACATTTGGTTATGTAATTTTTGTGCAATGTAACAAGACATATGTAAATGTCCTGTATTTAGCAGTATTCTTGTTTCTTATTAACTGTATGGTCTTAACTTCTAAACTAAGCAAAAATCCGCTATTTTGCATGTATTTCTGACTTAGTCCATAGTATACTTCACCCACATACAGATCCATAGTAAGGATAAACAGTTATTTATGAAGATTTTAGAGCGGTAAGAGCTGAATGCTCTGCTGACTGGGCTGATGATATAAGAGAAGGATGAAGTGTTTTTACTTTTATAGTAAAAGCATAACTGATTGGACTTATTCCCAGAAGGGACTAGGGAGAAAGGTTAAGATGAACCAATGATTTTTATTTCATTATTTTTAAATCTAAACTTATAGTATTTACAACAATGAATATGCAATTTGATTCTAGAATAATAATGGTTTTACTTCAACAAACGAAGAACTATTTATTTTAATTCAACACGAGAAGAACTATATTTATTTTTACTTCAACACAAGAAGACTATTTATTTTTACTTCAACACAAGAAGACAATTTTGACTTCAACACAAGAAGACTATTTATTTTTACTTCAACACAAGAAGACAATTTTGACTTCAACACAAGAAGACTATTTATTTTTACTTCAACACAAGAAGACAATTTTGACTTCAACACAAGAAGACTATTTATTTTTACTTCAACACAAGAAGACAATTTTGACTTCAACACAAGAAGACTATTTATTTTTACTGAGAAGAACTATATTTATTTTTACTTCAACACAAGAAGACTATTTATTTTTACTTCAACACAAGAAGACAATTTTGACTTCAACACAAGAAGACTATTTATTTTTACTTCAACATGAGAAGACTATTTTTACTTCAACTAGAAGACACTAATTTAATGAGAAACTATCTCAAAAAAAATAACAAGACTTAAAACATATAACTAATATTATTTAACTAAACTTGAACTAATTTCAACTAGAAACTACTTCATATCTTTAAGAAACTATCTTAAAGTTGACTTTATTATAATATATAACTAATATATTATAAAACTACTAAATTGAATTGAGGATGTAGAACTTTGACATGTGACAGTCACTATACAAGACTGAAATTTCAACAATTTACATATAAACACGGTTTTAGCCAGTGTCATGTTTAGTTTCTGCCCAGTTATGGCAAAAAGGGTTAAGGAGTAGGAATTTGGGGGTACACCCAGTGAGTGACCCTAGGCTATTTTGCATGGGGAATCCATTTATGCACTAATATTCCTACTATTCATACTCCTTCATAGAGTTTTAATTATTTTATTGTTTATAATGATATTTCTGGTTATAAAAATATTATTAATATTTTATTTTGCTATTTGTTAGTGGGCTCTAACATAGTAGCCAGCTGACACACGCTTTTGCTGTTACTGAGGGAAGAAATTGATGATTGGGTGGGTTGTCGTAATTTTTTGGGCGGCATTTTGACTGTTGAGGTTCTTAGGAAATTAAAACACAGTAATCATTTTAATTAATTATATCCTCCAGGAATCAGATTCAGCATTCAGGAGTCAGGACAAGTCTATGGGTATTAAATAAATTAATATTAGAATTGATAATGTTATTCAAATTGATAATTTTCAATTTCAGATTATTCTTCAAATTCAAAACAAAAAAATATGTACTAAAAGATAAGAATCCCATATATGAAAATCAAAACAAGTTAATTTATCCCTTGATATCCTTGATTCCTGAGAGCCAGTGATGTGTTGATGAAGATGAAAGAGGAAACTAATGAGTTGGCAAAGTGGAATTTGAAAAACAATTTAAAAAAAATTAAATGAATTGGAAATTCTGATTGGGAATCCTAAAAAATTGAAGATGGCCGGGCGGGCCCGGGTCATCCCGGGGGTTTCAGCAACCTGCACAAAGGGGGGTTATCCGTGACATCCTGGGTGTTTTACAGGACAGTGGTCCGGGAAGCCAAAAAGTGGGCCCAAAACCCCCAGGGAACAGCCCTAACTGCAGGCAGTTGCCCAACTTCTTTTTGTAGTGATAGTAGAAATATTTTTAAAGAACTAAGAGATTGAACAATAATTTTTTTTTTTTTAGTCTGGCTCAGACTCAGAGCCTGCTTCTATTATTTTAATCACAGACAAAACAACTTAGAAAAAAAAAATATCAACTTACTAATGCTGTTTAATTCATTTTATTTTTTTAGAAACTTAATAAGAAAAAACTTAAATAAATATTAATAATATGTCTTTGATTTAAGAGGCAAAAAACTCAAATTCCAACAATTTAATATAATTTCAAAATGGATAATCTTGGTTATCATATTGATAGTTAAAAGTGATTCAAGCCTTTTCAAAAAGAGAACCAAAATTATTTCAGAATTTGTGTTCTTTATAATTAATTTTATTTTAATTTTTTCATGTTTGATATTTTTGTGATTTTGATGCAAAAGAACTCAAGATTAAAGATGGGGGCAAGGATGATTTCAATCTTGCTTGGATGGCTCAGATAGTTTGGATTTTTAGGATTAAGAACCAATATTTTTATTTATTAATGACAACAGCAGTTTAAATAGAATAAAAAAATAATGAGCCCCCTGAAAAACATGTCAGGGGTTTAAAATGGTTCTAACAAAAAATGACAAGTTAAGAAAATATTCAAAACAGCTAGAGATGACAAAAATAACTTGAAACGGGTCAATGCCTCTTAATAACAGTATTTTAGCTCACTACTATAGTTTAAATCTTTACATTGTAAATAGAGGTGTTAATTCTAACTACTCAACTTCCAAATAATAAAAATATAATATAATAGAAAATAAACTCCTAGAGAATGAAGCAAGATGATCAGGGTTCAAGACTACAAGATACATACTACCAGCTGCCATCTACATTGAGGATTTCATCTTAATTTTAATTTTTTATCATTTTTATTTAAAATATATTCATTTTGAAATTAAACTGATTTTGATTGAAAAACTGGCCATAAGCATAAATTGATGAGTGGTCATGAGGACCAAATCCCAACAAAGCCTCATTGACTTATTCCTGGATGATGAATTCAATGATTCTGTGATTAATTTCTCAACAGATAAAACTCTGTAGTATCCTGTGGCTTTCTCCTCTCCTCTTCTGGTGCTTCAACTTCACTTTCCTCCTAATCAGTAAAAGTTTCCTAGTTCAAGGAACTTCATTTCACTTAATCTTTAGGTTTTTCCCTCTATTCCTTCCATGGCCTCCTCTTGATTTCAGAAGGCAATTCAAAAACCAGCCCCCTATTTTATTTTATTTTTTGAAGTTTTATTGCTTTAACAACATCATATAACTACAAACTTTTAGTATATGTAAGGTGCCGGAAAAGGAGAACAGTTGTAGGAAATCAAGATACAATAAGGTTGCTGAATGAACTCATGGATATGAAAAATCTAGAAAATCACTTTATAGAATTTGTGCTTGTTGCTTCTAGCATCACAAGGCAAGTAAGTGCTGGAAATTGATCCGCTTGTCTCTCAAATCAAAGAAAATAAATCAACATATGTTTTATAAGCGATTGTTATTATCAAATTTTCTGGATTAAATCTTGAATTCGGAGTAGTTTTGTCTATAAAGCATAGCAGTAGCCACTGAGCCGGTCTCAATCAGTTCTTATTGTTCATTCTTTCTGTTCTGGTAATATTTCATCTTTTGTTCTAATTCTAATTCTATTTCCTTCAATTACAAGAATCTTATTTGTGAAACTAACATCCCCACAATCTGATTTGTTAGAAATTACAGTTGTCAGCTAGTATTTTTTCTTCTCTCTTTGATTCTTTTCTCAAATTGATTCATTTCAACAGTTAAAGATTTCGCTTGTCCGCTTAGGCCGCCTGTCAATCAATTCCTATAAAAATAATTATAATTTTTATTTTTAAATTAATTAATTTTTACAAATTTTTATTAAATTTAACCAAAAAAATAAATAAAAAATGACTCAAACTCCAATCCAATCCCATTCTGCAGTTCTCAATCCACCCTCAAGCTCAATCTACCGTGCAATCTCACCACCTACACCTGCTCCTTCACCACAACCAGATTCGTATCAAAACTTCAACTACAATTTAGATCAACAATTTCAGCATCTTCAATTTAATTCAAATCAAGAATTACATTCAACTCAATCACTCCTCCAAGCTTTTAAATCTCTCTCAATCACTCACAGATCAAAGTTTTTAAATGCATTACTCCCAATCCTTAACCTCAATGAACTCACTAATTTATCCAATAGAATTCTACCTCGTCTGAAACGCGACTTTCTTCGTGAATTACCCATTGAAATCTCTCTTCATATACTAAGCTTCGTCGATGATCCAAAGACTCTGATGAGAGCTGGAATGGTATCTCGCTTTTGGAGATCACTTGTTAGCGATGAAGCTACTTGGAAGGGAATGTGTTGGAAACGTGGTTTCAATAATCGTCCATCTCAACCTATCATCCCTCCCCTCAGCTTAAGTGAGAGAATGGAGAAAGAAAGAAAAGGTAGAGTAGCTACTTATCGTGCTGGTGTAGAAGAGAGAAGGAAAAAGAAATCATCTATTAAATATGATCAAAAATCTATTATTGACCAAACCATTCATCATCATCATCACCAACAACACCCATTTCATCACAATCAATCATCAGATTCATCCTTTCCCACCCGTCCTTGTCAATCAACCAATCAAATTACCGCCACTGGACTAGGTCTAGATAGTTGTACAAGTTATAATTTAAGTCAATCAACCTTACAACCTAATCATTCACTTCCAGCATCTGGTCCTTCAGCTCTTTTAACCCTTCAACCAACTGAACAACAAATATCAACACCTTATCTCACTACCATCAACTCGCGTAGCAACACGAGCAACCAAGGAACCATCTCAAGAAGAAATAGTTTTGATGATCTTCTCACTTCTCCCCGACTTCATCCCTCTTTCAACCTTTCAACACGACTCGGATTATCATCCGAGACTTCTTCATCAAACTCATTCATATCTAGAAATCCTCATTCACTTAATCCAATCCAGCGTCCTACTCCATCATCTTCTCATCATATTTCCTCGCAAGGTCCATCAGATTATTCAATTATCAAACAACCTCACAAAGTCATTCATGCTAATTCACCTCAACCTGGTATGATTGCCCCCACTAACGCTACTTCTCCTCGAAGACCCACAAGACCGAAATCCTTACCCACCCTCGGTCTCAGTTTCAATTTATCTAGATCAATTTCTGCATTCCCAGATCTTGATACTGTTTTTACTCACCATCGGTCATCTCCAATTGATAGCACATATCCAGGTTCAAGTTTCATCAATCATAGTCATCATCATCATCTCTCTCGAGAATCAGCAGAAGATCGATTGAATAGTTTTAATACTCATACTACCAATTATATTCCGGATCATCCGGATTCAGCACTTTGGACGCCAAGTAGTGTAGGAAATCATGATTTACTTCAAACTAACGGTTCAGTTTATGATGACATCGAATACACATCCCCTCATACTCCATTTTCCTATAAATCTTACTTCAAACGGGCTTACCTGACAGAATCAAACTGGCTAAGAGGGCCTGGTGAATTGATTGCGATGCAAACCTCGCAAAATCATGACGGCCATGAATGGGTTGTAACTTCACTTGGTTTTGATGATGACTGGATTGTGGTGGGAATGGCGACAAGTAAAATTCATATCTTCAGTGCCCATACCGGTGAATTTCATCACACCTTAACTGGTCATGAATTAGGCGTTTGGTGTTTAGCTTTAGTCAGTAAAGGTGGATTTCGAGATCCGCGAGATCCACCACCAGTAAAACAAACTGATCATAATAACAAAGGTAAAAAATCTGAAAGCAAAAAACCAGAAGAAGACGACGATTTGAAACCGCTACCCACTTCTTCGGCTTCAAAACTTGATCCTCTTAATCGTGGTGTCTTCATGTCTAGATCATCGCCCATTTTACATAATTCATCAACCGATTGGATCTCTTCAACTTATAATCCCTCTTTTGATGACCCAACAAGTTATACACATGGCATCAAGATGATGCGAGCACATGGATATGGTATGAACACCTGGAGAGACCCACGTGGTAGTCAACATACCACTCTTCAAGCACCCTCGACTAATGAAGTTGGATCCATCTTTCAAACGACTTCTTCTACCATCGAAGAACATCCCCCTCCCCTTCAAGTCTGGTCTACTCAAGATTCTACTTCTACTACTATTTCTGCTGCTGTTGCTACAACCACTACCACCAACACTAGTACTAGTTCTAACAATGAGAACCCTATTATTCAAGCTTTGGCCCCACCTCCCTCTTTTTCTCGAATCCCACCAGCCCCTTCCTCAGCTTCTTCTACCATATTAGATTCAAGTGACATTCGACAAGGTGACGTAGGAACTTCCAGGTCAAACAATAATACTAGAACAGTGACATCAAGAATGACGCCGCTTGGATTTGATTATAGACGACCAAGACGACCTTCATCATTCAGTTCATTCAAGATGACACCTAAATCTTATTCACATTCTTATGGTACATACAATCAAGCAGAAGATTATACTTGCCGCTCTGCTAGCCATCAAAATCAATTTGGTATTCATGGTACTCCCGGTGGAATGGGTTTAGGTGCTGGTGGTCCTTCAGCTGGTAATTTACAACAAGCTAGCGCTTGTGGTACTGCTCGTGGTTGGGGCCAGAAAGATAGTCTGGTCGTTAGCGGTGGTTGTGATCGTGATGTTCGTGTATGGGATGTGATGACTGGGTTAGGTCCAATTGTTTAACTCGAAATTTCCTAAAGAAATATTTCGAAAATAAAGATAGCTAATACTGAATATATTTGCTATTTTGATTTATTTATGTACGTTTAGTGGATGTAAATTTATCTTACACGGACACAGCTCAACGATAAGATGCTTGAAAGTACTAGATGGAAGACCAATCGCTGTTTCTGGCTCTCGTGATTCTACTTTAAGAGTTTGGAACATTGAACATGGTATTCAAAAACATGTTTTATTAGGACACACCTCTTCTGTTAGAGCTATTGAAGTGCACGGTAATCGGGCGGTTAGTGGGTCTTATGATACTACTTGCAGGTTATGGGATCTTGATACTGTAAGTTAATAACATGAGCTTAATGGAAAAAGAAGAAGAGTTATGCAGCAAGAAAAGCTGAATTTTTCCATATTTTACTAAAAAAAAAGGGAGAATGTTTAAAAGTGTTACGAGGACATTATCACCCAATATATGCAATAGCATTTGATGGAGTAAGAATAGCATCAGGATCTATGGATTCAACTGTATGTATATGGTCAGCAATAACGGGAGAATTAATAGCTTTATTACAAGGACATACAGCTTTAGTGGGTCAAGTTCAAATTAATGGACAATCTAATGTTCTCGTCACGGGTGGCTCCGACGGTCGGGTGGTCATCTTCTCCCTGGATTCTTCTGAATGCATCCATCGTCTTTGCGCACACGATAATTCAGTCACTTGTCTTCAATTTGACGATCGTTTCGTCGTGACTGGTGGCAATGATGGCAGGGTTAAATTATGGGACTTTAAGGTAAGCTTTATATATATAAATAGAAAATGAAAAAAATAGAAAATGACTGATGCTTTTATTGGACGTTTCTATTTAAAAGACTGGAAATTTTATTAGAGAACTTGCAGAACCTTGTGAAGCTGTTTGGAGAATTACATTAAGAGATGATAAAGCAGTCTTATTATGTAAAAGGGAAGGTAAAACTGTCATGGAACTCATCTCTTTTAGACCTTCTTTAGATTAAATCATCAATTCTCTTTGTACTTTTATCCACAACACAATTAACTATACTTTCTTTTCTTCATATCTCACTCTTTCGTTAATTTTTTTTTTTAAATTTCCTTCTTTGCTACGATTGGCCTTCTACCTTGCTTTTTTGTTTTCTTTTTTCCCTTCATTCATTTATTATCTAAATGGTTTCCATCAAGTCATATCTTGGAATTGTTTTCTCTTTTTGAAACTAATTTAACGAGAAATCTTCCTTCCATTCTTCTCACTACATTCAATTCATTATTAATGAAAACCTCACTGCCAAACATAACTCATTCGTCTTTCGGTATTTATTAAATCAGTTTAAATTCTAAAATTCTGCTCCAGCAAAATGCTATTCGCCGTGCCAAGCCGTTACAAATCTTGCGCCAAAGTACATGAACGAAATGTTTACAACTGACTAGTGCGGTTGATCCGATGGCAACCTGATACGGTTTAATCACTGTAACCATTCAAGGTTAGTTTCTCTGGCTCAGACTTTCATGTCAGAAAGATCTAACAGATGAAATCAAAAGCAATCTCCAAATTATAAAGAGGTATATGTACAATGTTTTTTTTTTTTAAATCACCTCTCAACATCCTCTCTTGGGTTCTCCATTACGGTACTTATCTATTGAGCACACCTTACAACATTCATACATAGTCAAGAGGAATTAGATTCATACTGCGTAATAAAATAAGGCACTTGAGAATTGGTTCATCTATGATCAACCCAGACAAACCGTAACTACCAAGACCCTTATCATCTGGGCTGACTTTCCAAACGATCATCATCACTAATAAGTGTAGTTTGATCCTTTTTTGTCCATTACCTTTACTCGGTTTTCCTTCGTCACTATCATCGCTATTATAACTGTCTGATTTATTCACATACTGCTGGTAACCACCTACCTGTACTGCTACTCCTCCCCATACCCGACGACGGAAGTAGATTGTTTAAATCCACAAGCACCTTTCTCATCAAACTTAGCTCGTACTTTGTTGACTCATCTTTTGAGAATTGATCATCAATCTTATTCTCTCCGCATGTTATCTACTACAATTTCATCTTCATTATCCCAAGTAGACCTCAACCCTCAACATCCCGAACCAAATATTGTCATTCCACGCTCATCTTCCTCTTCACTTCCTAATTCTGAATACCTAGCCAACTTTCCACCACCTAAGCATCCCATGTCTTATCGACCTGCTTCCGTTCAGGCTCACGCGCCTGAGAATCAAACCCTGGGATCAGCCCCTCAGATAAACCTTAACACCCGCCCAGCCTCTGCGGAATCCTGGACGAACACCGTAGCCGCCACCAAAGGACCGTTACCCAGCGTGATTTTCGCCATTCCGTTCCCGGAGCCGGGGCCCGGGCTCCGTAAGACATCTAAAACGCCCGCATGTATGATATAGTTGAGTACATTTTTTTTTGCAGATGATGAAAATACGTCAGGTCACTTTCCTTGTTCACTAAAACAAAAAGGCATTTTTGGCTATTCCATCAAAGGAGAGAAACTTTTTCTCTTACCCTTGACATCAAAACCGATTTCATGTCGTTTCTTAGCTTACCTTTGAGCGAACCTCCAAAAAATGCCTTTTTTCTATTTTAAACATTGACCATCTTCTGTAATTTTTGGATTATTTTAGTTCAATGCCTAGAGCCAACTACATAAAACCCAAAACAATTGATGGGAAAAGAGGCAAGGAAGGATTAATTAAAAAAATTGAACGGAAATGGCAAGAAGAAATACAGGAGGGTCAAGATATTAAAACTGGCAAGCTCAGGGATCCCTCAAGTTGGAAGAAATTCAAGGGGACTGTTTTAAGGGTTAGCACAAATTGCATCTAGCTCTTAGCTATTTGTCCAAGAAAGCTATGATGGGTCTCGAAATTGATGCTGATGGACCCATTAACTTGATTCGTAATATCCAATAGGCGGCCTCCAAAACCTTGACGTGGCTGCCCGATAACAATATTATGACTGTCGGCCGCTTGCCGCCTGGAAGAAAAATCGGTTTGGTTAGTTTTCTGGCTAAAATACTATCCCCCCCATGTGTGCCCCTCGCAAGATGACCATATGTTTGGTACTGATTGACACTGTTCTCATAAATCTAATCATCCTAACATAGATCACTGTGGTTTATCCCCATGAGACGGATGAACTCAGTTGTTATCCAGTTGAACGACAGCCTGATGACGTCAGGAAAGGTCTGGAAGATATCCTTGCTCGCAGTCGAAGGAATGCCATGATTAAGACTGGGCTGTAAGTTTTGATAAATTGTAGGCATTGGGACTTACTCGGTTTTTAATTTTTTTTATCTCCCATGGTTGTGTTATTTCAGGTCTGGGGTCTTCTTGCCCATCACTGCAGCCATGTAAGTTTAATATTGACAATTACAGATCTTATATCGTCAATTAATATGAGGCCAAATGATGAAGCCTTACAGTGTTAATTTTGATGCTGATTAACTTTCTCTAGTGATTTCTTTTGTGTTGTTCCTCTCTTTCTATTTGAGATTAACATCATCTACTTTTGTCTCCAAATCAATGGTTCGTCTATTCAAATGACTCACATTAATGTCATTGCGCTTTACTTGTTGACTAACCCTACACGCTCTGATTTAAAACTCAGGGTCGCGGAAAATTGCTACGTTGTTTAATGCGAAATCCAAGG
Organism: Uromyces viciae-fabae; assembly: GCA_000785685.1. Lineage (NCBI taxonomy): Eukaryota > Fungi > Basidiomycota > Pucciniomycetes > Pucciniales > Pucciniaceae > Uromyces > Uromyces viciae-fabae. Next base: position 1,922 of record JNCO01001268.1, on the reverse strand, counting down.
CGAAGACAACAAATGCGACAAGACCTCTTAGATCTAAATCCAGAAAATTTCTTGGAATCAAAAAGCCATTTGCTAGACAAAGAACCGAGGAATTTGATACAGAACCTCACCCAGCTTCACCACCTCTGCCCCAGGAGCCCAGTACTACCGAGGTTTTTAACATTCAGAAATCGCGTCCGAAAGTATTCCAACCCGTCATCGCGCATTTGTACTCCCTTTGCTCTGCAGCTTCTCCACGCGCGTTCCCACCAAAACCCACTGGATCATCAATACCGCCCATTCGGCCGGGTAGCTTTATGGTAGCCGATCTCATCGATTCTTTCAAGGAATGGGTTCCGACTGATGTAGCTTTAAGACATAATTTGGATCCTGAAGTCGTCGCTAAGGATCTTCGAATGAGTATGAAAAAATCTACAAAGGCTTACATGCGTACCTTGAAAAAAGTCGAGTAGATTAAATGATCTTACGACTTTCTCTCTCTCTCTCTCTCTCTCTCTCTCTCTCTCTCTCTCTCTCTCTCTCTCTCTCTCTCTCTCTCTCTCTCTCTCTCTCTCTCTCTCTCTCTCCCTACTCTATGTCTCTATGTCCTGATTTTGAATGTATAGCAATTTGTTGATTAATATAATAAACCTTATGACTACATCACAAATTAGAATAATGATAATGACTTAACATGACAATTGATATGAAATTAGAAATGAAACTGAAGAAAGAAATCACATGGTTATGTGTAAGTCACTTCGTAAAGTGACATCCTCAGATAAATTTCATTTGAAACACTTGATGATTACCATGCATCGTGCTCCAATCCAAAAATACAATATACAATTTTTTCAGTCATTTAAACGCCATGCTCACATCTAGATAAACCATCTCACAGATCTATCTTGTATAACAAAATTAGCTCGACCATGCTAACCTAGTTGATCCGCAGCAAAACGGGGAGATTACAATTTATGCTTGTTTAAACCTTGACTAAACATCAGGGTCATTCATGTAGCTGCCTGATGTCAGGGCAGACTCGAGGTCCAGGTGACAGATGTTACAAGAAAAGATTAGGGAGGTTATGATGGAAAGGGGTTAGACAGGAGGATTTAAGGGGCCAAGTCTTTTTTTCTTGTTTTAAAGAACATGCGCTCTCGCGACTTGTCTTTTTTCTCACTCACTCTTTTCGTCATCCTTCTTCATCACACACTCAGGTGTGTTTTTCTTCTCACTATCTCTGAACCTCTATGTATCTCCAAGCTTCCTCGTTAGCTCATAGCACAACTGGTGTGCTCCGTGTTTTTCTTCTCACTATCTCTGAATGAACCTCTATCTCCAAGCTTCCTCGTTAGCTCATAGCACAACTGGTGTGCTCCTCAGATTCATTTAGCCTAAAAACAGATCCACATCTTTCTTTAGGCATTGTGTAACGGGGCTCGAAACAGGAATGAAATGGGCTCTTCGGAGATAGACCCAAAGATGACAGAAAAAGGGGTGTAGGTTGTATTTCCTGAGAAGATAAAGACTCAACTACAAGCCTTTTTATACTGAAAAGGTCCGGGAGGGCCCAGACTACAACATAAGCATAGAGCATAGAGAAACCAAAGAGACTTGGCAAGGGGCTGAGTCATGCATAAGACTAAAAGAAGAGATAAATGGCCTTCAGGGCCAAAGTCGTGACAGATCATAAAGTAAGGGGCTTTACTGCGGTTTACCGCATCTAACTGAAGGCGCGTACAGCAGGCTTCTCTTGGTGTAGCTTTGAGATGCGCGGCAAGAACTGTAAGAGTATAGCTGATAATCCTTTATTGCAGCAATTTAGAGACACAAACTTAATAGAAGTAAAAACTTTAAAAGAAAAAAATTTTGTTGGTTTTAAAAGAATTTTTATTTTAGATGATTTTTATGAAAAGGGAAAAATTTTTAACTTGAAGGAA
>KN361258.1:0-16073 GCA_000785685.1 Uromyces viciae-fabae | reverse complement strand
CGTACTTTTTTTGCTTCCCCGTGGAAAATATTTTTATCCCATATTTCAATAAGGTTTAAATACATGTGATAAAATCTTCAGGCCATATTTCCCGCATTAACCATTTTTTTTGATTTCTTTTCTTTGATTTTGTATACTCCCTAAATATGGAGTACTTCGATTTCTTTGTTGGAGCTAAAAAGCTCAGAAGATGAAGGAGGGGTACTCAGGATGCTGGAAAAAAAGTTTGGTTACTCTAGGACAACTAGAAGTATTTTCAAAAGATATTTAAAAAATTTAAAAAGCGCTTGACAGCCTCCTGACGTCAAAAGGGGGTGCGCGACAGGTTTTGGGCGGTGAAAAAAACAACCCCCTTATTTTATTTTATTTTATTTTATTTTATTTTATTTTGTCAAAAGGGGGTGCGCGACAGGTTTTGGGCGGTGAAAAAAACAACCCCCTTATTTTATTTTATTTTATTTTATTTTATTTTATTTTGTTTTATTTTATTTTATTTTATTTTTCATTTCATTTTCCTTTTTATTTTTATGTTTCTTCTTATTATTTTTATTTTCTTCTTCTTTTTTTCTTTATATTTATTCTTTTATGTTTATTCTTTTATGTTTATTCTTTTCTTTATTTTTTATTTATCTTTTCTTTACTTTTTCTTTATCTTTTTTTTTTCCCTTTTTCTTAGCCACCACACGGCAATAGGGATTGCCGTGTGGTGGCTAAAACCTTAATTATTTAAGGTTTTAGCCATTAAACGGCAATTGCTGTGTAAAAAAAATACATATACAGGGCAATTGCCGTGTAATGGCCAAAAAACACGGCAATTGCCGTGTAATGGCAATTTTTAGTTCAAAACATGGCAATTCCGTGGGAATTGCCGTGTTTTGGCAAAAAAAATGCCATGAATTTACCGGGGGCCTTGTTCCTAAGAAAAAACTAACTCAGCATACTAATTCAGTCAAACCTATAGACAGTCTCACTTAATCAAAAATAGCTATTGAACTGAATTAGCTGTCAAGGAATCTCAATATATCAACTTATTATCAATCTTCACTTTATGAATCAAATCTTATTGTTCACATTTTCTCCATCATCAAAGTAAATCCATGAATTTCTCACCAAAATTAAGAACACAATGATTACAAACTGATCATACATATGTTTTTTTTTTTTATCTTCTCTCTATTCTTCTTCTTTTCCTAGCTACCTTAATCTCTTCTGTTACCCAATCAAGAGATATTTATTTCATAATTAAAGGGTACTGGTTTTGGCACCGCCCAAAAACTTCCCTGAACCCACTTTCAACTGCCCAAGGATGTCCAGCTTTTTTTTTTTTTCAAATATTTTTCAAAAATACTTCTGAAGGTGCTTCAATTACAAAACGTTTTTGGCATCCTTCTGAGTCCCCCTGCTACATATTCTGAGCTTTCTAGCTCCAAAGAAAACATTGAAGTACTTCTTATTTAGGGAGTACACTAAATGGAAAAAAAAAAAATTTAAAAAAAAATGTTAATGCGGGAAATTTGGGCTGAAAATTTTATCAAATGCCTTTCCACCTCATTGGAATTTGGGATAAAAGTTTTATCCATGGGGAAGCAAAAAAAACTTACTTTTACATTTACTTTTGCAAAATTTTGGTACATGCACAAGTTTTTGCAAGAAGTAAACGTAAAATAATTATTTTTTGCTTCCCCGGGGATGAAAATTTTATCTCACATTCCAATAGGATGTTAATTTATGTGATAAACTTTTTAGTGCATATTCCCTGCATCAACTATTTTATATATTTTTTTTTTTTTGATTTTGTGTACTCCCTAAATAAGGAGTACTTCAATGTTTTTTTTTGCCCTAAAAATCTCAGAATATGTAGCAGGGGGACTCAGAAGTATTCAAAAAAATATTGGTAGTTTTAGCACCTTTAGAAGTATTTTTTAAAAAAAATTGAAAAAATAAAAGAAAGCTGGACGTCCTCTGGCAGTCAAAAGGAGGTGCAGGGAAGTTTTTGGGTGGTGCCAAAACTAAATGATTTGTAACTAAAAGTTTTTATTTCTTTTAGTTCCAGAACAATACTTACAATGCAATGAAATATTTATAGAAAACAGAATTTTAAAGAGAAAAAGTACCTAAAAGCAGAGTGATTTCCACTTCTGTTATTTAGGTTAAGTTTGGTCTTGGGACAAGCTAGTTTAAGATGATATAGAAAATAGTATTTTTCTACTCAAGTTAATTAGCTCCTCTGTTCTCTTTTCTTTTTATTCTTTCGATTAAAGTTTCTTACTTCGTATTTTATTTTTGTCTGGCCTTCTTTATTGGCTTTATGAGCGTAATTGAAATAGGAACTATACTGAAAAGCTATAGCATTTCAGTTGTTTAGGTAGTTCAATTAGCTTTGACCCTAAGTGTAGATTTGTCTTTAGTTGTGATAACTTACGAGACACAGAGGCTAATACTTCCTAGTATGCTTTATCCACGCTTGTAATGTTACTATGAAATTCTAACTGTTTAACTGTTTATTATAAATCAGTTGTTCTATTTTTGATCTCCAGAGATAGCAGAATGTTCTTACTGAGATTCAGACTTTCTGTTATCCTGAGCTGGAGAGAGTTCTTGTTGCTTTTCTGATTGATTCTTGAATAGCTGCAGTGAGAATAGATTACTTGTTAGAGCAAGCTCTATTCTTTTACAGTTCTCCTTCACAAACCTGGTTTGTGACACCTGCTTTGATTAAAAGTAAATTATAATTTTTCTTTTCAGATTTACCTTATTAAAAAAACTTCATTAATCTAAAATAAAAACTTTATATAAAATTAAACATGTCAATTTCAACTTGATGAATCAATTTCTGTTGTTATCTTTATTTTATTTATTTATGAAAACACTCACAACTTCTTGTCCATGAATTGTTTTTTCTCTTTCTTTTTGAAATGTTTGAATAAGTTTTACAGATTGAATGGACATACCTTAGCCTTTGCCAATAGACAGAGGTTTACTCATTGCCTCACTGAAGTCAATCTCATGTGCTCTTCTTCTCCTGCTTATATTTTTCTTATTTTTGGTACTATTGCTTTCTCTCCTACCTATCATTCTCAATCAATTTAGGTCAAATCAACAGGATTTCTAAATCCGTTCTATCATGATCATGAAGTTAAGAGAGGTAGCAATAGTAACAATATGGAAGAAAAATCAAGCAAAAGGAAATTTAATATCAAAATTTGAATAGTTCATATCTAACAGATTGTACTTACAAGAAGCTTTACCATGATTATCAAAATGGGACAGGCAGAGGGATTTTTCAGTTTAAACAACGTTAATTTTGCCTATTTTGGAGAATTCAATAGTGGATAATTTTTTACATACACTTGAAACCGGTAAAACTTTTGAACCAGTTTTCCATTTGAGACAATTAAGGCCTCATTGGAAAGAAGAGATCAAGCTCTTCAAATCATACTGTGGAACTTACGCCTAAAAGTGCAGTACCATTTGCAAGATCAACTTGATTCATGTTTTATTTTGTGATAGTAGGTAGTTTGATGATTCTAATGATGGAGGGTGATGCAAATTTTTTTTGTTTTGATTAATCTAAGTGGGTGAGTTTTATTCTTAGAAAAGAAAAAACATAATAAAAAAAATAACAGCATTGATTAAATTTAGTCTAATTTAAATAAAATAAAAAGTTGATTGATTAATAAAAAAAACCTTTCAGGGTGTTGGAGGGTACCCTGGGGGATGACTAACCTTCTTTCTTTTTTGATTAATCAGGGTGGGTGAGTGCTATTCTAAGAAAAAAAAAATATATAAAAAAAGAAAAGTGCTGATTAGTTTGATTGAAAAAAAAAAGAAAACCGTTGATTAATTGATAAAAAAAAAATCTTTCAGGGTGTGAGAGGGTACCCTGATGGTTTACTAACCTTCTTTCTGTTTTGATTCATCAGGGTGGGTGAGTGTTATTCTAAGAAAAAAAAAAAAGAAAAGAAAGAAAGAAAAGCATTGATTAGTCTAATTAAAAAAAAAAAAAAGTTGATCAATCAATAAAAAAACCTTTCAGGGTGCCAGAGGGAACCCTGGGGAGTGACTCAACTTAATTTCATTTTAATTAATCAGGGTGGGTGTGTCATTCTAGAAAAAAAACACAAAAAATAATAAGCATCAATTAGTCTAATTAAAAATAAAAAAAAACAGTTGATCAATTGATAAAAAGTGTAGCGTAGTGTGTGATCAGCTATGCTACATGTTAGTGTATTCACATGCTATGCTAAATGTTACTGTAGTCACATGCTATGCTACATGTTAGCATTGTCACAGGCTATTCTACATGTTAGCGTAGTCATACGCTACGTTAATTTTTAGTAGAATTTCTGTTAGCGGTGGAAAAGCTACACTACCTTTTAGTTTAGCAGTGGTTAGTTTCATCTAACGCTACAGAAATTATGGTAAAAAAAAATTGTGCTACACTAACATATAGCGTAGTTTCCTGTAGCGGCAGCTAACACTAACCAAATCCTGGGGGGAAAATCCTTGCTATGCTACCCTAAATTTGGCCTGTAGCATAGTTTAGCATAGCGACCCACCCTTGCTTCAAGCTAAGAAGAAAAATAAGAGAAAACAAGATGATACTGAAGAAAATCAACCATCAATATCTTCTTCAGCTCCCCAAAGCAACCTTGAAAGCTCAAATCCCTCAAGCTGCATTGATAATGTGGTTGATTTTGATGGAAATAAAGAGTACAATGAAGATGTTGATCCCAACCTCTTCTTATTCCTGTCTCACATCATTCTTTGTTTATTCTTTCTTTTTGACTTCTCTTCAATTTTTATGTTATTTGTTCTCCATTGAATTCTAAAAAATTCTTTGTCATTCATTTTTAATTTGTCTCTTTTAGAAATTTTTCAAAGAAAAATTTAACTTTCATAAACTGGAGAAATTGAAGCATCAAAAATTGATTTAAAATAAACAGAAATGAGTAAACAAGCCACAAGAGAAAAAAATAAATAATTGAAATGAATGAAAAAATGAGAGTCAAGAAAAAATGGAAAGAAAAATATTTATTACCAACAAGACAAGTCAGTAAATGGAAGAAAACATAAAAAAACACTATTACTGGAAAATAAAATAAGTAAATGAAATCAACAAGAAAAAAAAAACCACAAAAGTAAAGAATGATAGAATAAATTCATTTTTTTCCCCTTCTCCAAGCCCCCAAGCAGGCCCAATTGAAGTCTATTAAGTCATTTTTTAGCTTTTTATGCTGAGCAGCTAATCTCATTTCAATTGTTTGAGCTTGCTGATCACGGAAGCTGTAAGGAGATGAGGGAGGAGGAATGAGATTCATCATATTTGGGAGCTTGTAAACAACAGTTGAATCATGCTCATGGTCCTCCACAACCATATTGTGGAGGATAACACAGGTTTTCACAATCAAAACCATATCCACTGGGGTCCAGAGGCAAGCCGGTAGTGTAACAATGGTCCATTTGGATTGGAGAACCCCAAGGGCCCTATCAATATCTTTCCAGTCACTTTCTTGGAGTTTCTGGAAGTATTGGTAGGGTGTATCCTGGGAGGAACCTTGAGCTTTGATGAGAGTTGACCACAACAGGTAGATTCCATCAACAAGGTAGTAGGAATGTTGGTACTTGCAGCCATAAACTTCAAATTCAATGTCCCAACTAGTACCACCAACTTTGCCTTCAAAGAAATTTGATCTTTCAAGAATGCTGATGTTGTTCAATGCACCAGCTGTGCCAGATCCATAATTGCTGGTTGGCAACTGCTTCAAAAACAATGGTAGGTTTTTTTCTTTTCCTTTGTATTGACCAGGCTGCCAATGAAGCCTGGAAAGCCTTGAGTGTTATTGATATCCAGAATTCTGATCAAGTTTTTTGTAGGTAACTTTCTCCGTAAAGGTGGTTGATTGTGTGGAAGAATTTTCAGTGTTTTAAAATCTGTTGCATCACCTATCTGGCACTATTTGTTCATTGCATCCACAGCACAGCCATATGCTAGTTGCCAAAGCACGGGGGTAATCTTTTGAAAGCTTGTCAAGCCAAATTTATCAGTGCGAAATCAATTTGTTTTAAGAAACAGCTTAAATAAAATGAAACTGGAACAATGGAAAAAGATTGTGACTTACGGGTTTTTGCACAAAACACTGACAAGCAGACTCCACTTCAGCTGTGATCTTGAGGAAGAGCTCCTTGCTTAAATAGAGGTGTTGTTGAAAAACACACTCATCATACGTTGAGTTAGGCTGAAGGTAGTCTTGCATCAATTCTTCATGACCTTCCTGGTGATTCCTCTCTTTGTTGTGTTGTTGTGAACTTGGTAGTCTTGCATCAATTCTTCATGACCTTCCTGGTGATTCCTCTCTTTGTTGTGTTGTTGTGAACTTTTTTTTTTTTCATCTTCATCTTCAAATTCATCAAGTGAGTCAGTTTCTGCTGTATCTTCTTCTTCATCTTTGTCCGTATATTGGAAAAGCTTATCCAAAAGATGGTGGTGTTTGTGGTGGACTTGGTTTCCGGTCCGGTTAGATGTAAAGTTGGGAGATAGCTAGTTTAAGTGGGATATTTAGCCCATACTAGTGTGGCTGAATTATCCGCAGCTAGTTAACTGTGGTTTAGCTTGGTGTTTTCAGCCGCACTAAATTTGCAAACCGGTATGCATGGTCTAAGGAAAATGGTTTAAATTTAAAACACAAAAATTTTTCAAAGAAAAATACAGCCCTTTTTTAGAAGATTTGATGTGATGTAATATGATATCCAGTTGCCAGCAAATTTTGATTGGTACCCTACATGGGACCCCTCAATTGGCTGGCAACCAGATATCAGCTCATTTGTCTGAAAAAGATAGGGCTAGATAAACACAGGGAATTAATCACTAGGAAAGGCGTACAGAGAAAGGAGTGAAGAGCCAATGAAGATTTTCATTTCTGGCCCAAAGTGGACTTGTCGAGAGAAACAAAAAAAAGGGAAGCCCCCTGAGAAAGGTTTTAAGGGGACAAAAATGGTTGGCTAACCTAACAGCCGGAGAGCCCCCACTCAAGATCCAAAGGGGGACTGACACACAACTGAGAGATAAAACAAACTGACAAATATTCAGATGAGTTAGACAAAATAAACAGACTATCTAAAATTATTGGGGGCATTAATCTCTAAAAAACAACATGCAATAAGATAGAATAAAAGGAATAAAAGATATACCTAGAAATAAGAAGAACTACTCGGTGACTTAAAAGAGGGGACGCAAGGCTACAAGCTTATTCAAAAGGAAGTCAAATTACTTGTATACAATGACTTAGATTAACTTGAGGTAGTTTGAATGAAAATAATAAATAAATAGAATATTAATAAAAAAGGAATTCTATTGCATAACCCGGCACAAGTGATATAATGAAGGAGGGATAAAAGACTACTGAAATATCTACAGAAATTCACCATCTTTTCCATACCACATCAACTATGTACGTCTTCATTAATTTCTGGGATCCGATGTGGAAGCCGAAAGGTATGTCTATCCTCATATCTGTTTCATAGCTTTTGGACCATGTGGGTTGTTGCCTAGTTAGAGGGGGGATTGATGTGACAAAAAAGAAAAAGAAAAAAGTACAAAATACATATGGTTTGCTGAGAGTTTTCTACTGAGTCCAAAAAGTCTAATTATGTTTTTTGGATTGCGTTCATAAAGAAGAGTGGGGAGGAGTTTTCTTTCAAGTGAAACAATTAGCGAAAGGAACGGTCGTCCACCATGTGACTTCAATCAAGACTTGCATTGACATTAATAAGCATAAACGAAGTTTTTGGACTTGTCACCAAGCTGAAGCCAATTTTCTTCTTTCTCCTCCTCTTCGATGCTTGATTCCTCTTCGTGACTCCACCTCGTCGCCTTAGATTTCTGTGCTACTTTCTTCTTGTTGCAGTATTTGAGCCAAATCAGGTTGATACTACAAAGAAGTGCAATTCCAAGCGAACTATTTGCAGATTGCTTAGTTTGACGTATTCCGAATTAGAAGGGGTTTGAATAAAACAGTCAACTCACAAGTTTAAATTGACCAGAGTTGCAGTGTGGTATTCAGGTTGAGATGAGCTAGGAAATAGCTGTTTCACGTATCATCAAAAATATAGATAATTAGCTTTGAGATTCAGGCTGAGGTTCGCAGTTTGAGGAAGTTGAGATCGAGGCAAATTTTAAAATAAAAATCAAGCAGGATAATAGATTTTGATGAAATTACCCACCCAGGTAGACAGTATTCCTCCGGTGTTGGCAGCTATAGGGCCCATTGCGATGGCTGTCGCCTTGCGATAATGAGGTGCACTATTGTTTGCTATCCAAGCGTACATCGTTGGGGACGCAGAATATATTCCAGCAGTAGAAAGAAACAATGAAATGTATCGAGTTGTGTTCGAGCTGCTAGTGAGGAACAATGCATAGCCAATGAACTGAAAAAAAAAGATACGATTGGCCATTATATTACATTATACTAGCTTTTGAAACCATTCAACAGAATATCATTAACTTACAGCAAGACATGCCATCGTTATGGCTGTGATCCCACGAGCATGATAGCGATCCGATAGGTAAGATGTAAATAGCATCGCTATCGTTTATTGTATTTCAAACTAGGGTTAGCGGGAGAGAGTATCATCTCATAAATGAGCTTTCAGCTAACCAATAAAACCAATAGCAAAAGGTGGAACAGAAATAAGTTGAGTCATCCTTGGAGAATAGCCAAACTGTACCAGCAAGAATTTACAATCAAAATCAGTCGGACAGCCAGCAAATACTAAGAACTTACTGTCTTCACGACTAAAATAACATAAGGATCATGTTTAGTTAAGCTACTTGAAACAATGCGGGAAAAAAATGAACTCTGTTAACGCACTACTAGGCTCAAAATAAGCTAATCCGTACAAGTTGGACCCAATCATGAAGAGAGATCCCGCCGCAAGTAGTACGTGGGGGCTTCTTAGCGCGCAAAAAACTTGATACCACGAAAATTCCTCCTCAACCTCGCGAGACTGCAGCGGGTTGCTATGTTCTAGCCGGAGTGCCATAATTCTGCGAGCAAAAATTGAAATAAGTGGTGAAGCTAGAAATGTCCGCGAGATTCATAGGCGCTCACCTCCTCTGATCAGGCGTCAAAAGCCGACATGTTGATGCCGAACGAGGAAAAACTAAAAATCCCACAAGTCCACATAGAGTAGTGAATATACCTTCTATCTGTTATATTAAGAGATAGTCCAGATTCAGATTTCATTCATGTGCATATCCTGCCTGTACAAAACCGTAGAAACAAACAATGAAAATCCAACCCCATCCGGGGATACTACAAACACCGTCGCTAGTGGAAAAAAGAACGAAGCATATAAATCAGCCAATCTTGAAGAAATACTGTGGTAATGGATCAAAGGATGAATTACAGTTCCATCAACCAATAAGCAAGAAGTCCCGAGAGTGCACCTGAAAGTGCTGCAGCCGCCGAGAAGAAGGCGATACGAATTTGAATCTCATGTCTTAAAGAAAAGTGGGCGAATCAGTGATTTCTAGATGAAGTAAGTTATCGCTCAAAATTAGGAGTAGGACGTACCTTTGGTAAGAATTTGACACATAAAGCACGATCGCCTTCAAGACCAAAAAAATTAGCGAACATTTTTTCCAATTACGAATCAACAAGTGAAGACTTACAGGGTAAAGGCCACCTTTTAAAAGTTTAACAAATGTCGTTCAGCTTGGGCTTCATGAAGGATAGAGAAATGATGTCTTGCCTTCAACAGCACCCAAAAAAAATCGACACGCGAGCAGGCCGTGGTAGTTGCTGACAAAGCCTGCAGAGCTCGAATAGTCAAAATTTTAATCAAGATGGATTGGTTTAAATTAACTGGAGAAGTACCTTGGAAGGTTGTAACTATGCCCCATAGGGTAACCAACAGTGGTATTACCAGATTGGCACCAACCCTTTTGAGAAGCTTTAAATACGTTGTTTGTGTCGTTAAACGGCTTAGTTAGGAACCTTTTTATAGTATTACCTCTAAGTGATCATGAAAGAAAAATATGGAACTGAACAAACCAAGCTGACAGGCAATTCGGCTGCCTGCGTGGAATGACCATCAGCGCTTCAGCACGTGTAGAGCAGTAATCATGTGGAGGTGAGAGAACTTTAGGCTTACAATGTAGGGGCTATAGATTGATATGAACGAGGTGTAAATAATGAGTGTTCGAGTAACAGAAAAAGCTTGTTGAGATACTGACACAAAAGTGACCGTAAGAGCAATTGAGAACTGATGGTCTGAGATATCAAGGCTTTGTTGCAAACCTGTTAGGAGGATGGGGAAGTTCATCAAACATGTTTTCCTGATTGCTCCAACCATAGACAATCACTGACCTGCAACTCGCGCGTTGCCTAAATTGTTCAGAAAGATGAGATGGAACATCTCGTAAGCTTCAAGGATATGGTTGATGTCAATGAACAGTTATCAGCGCACCCAAGTTCGACCGGTCCAAATGACTCAGAAATGAAAAAAGGAACGCTGCGGGAAGAATACTACGAAGTGGTGAACCGCCAGCAGTTATAATTAGTAGATCTTGCGCTGATAAACTAGTTATAAACGTTTAGGCCACGGCGAGGCCTTTGAGGGTAACAAAAAGCTTACATCCAATCGAAACGCCGAACAGCTTGCCTTTCTAACGTTGAATCTATGCTCCCCTGATGGGATTGTGGTGGCTCAACCATGTCTTCTTTCAGTTTTACTGCCATTGCTGTTTAAACTGCAACGAGGATTGATTTGAAGTTAAGGAAAGAAAAATGCACAATTCTGGTTTAGAGTACCTCCTGGCGTGTGTGGTTCAACTCAGGGAACTGCCCAATTGGTGATTTTAGTGATCAGCGAAGGCCTGGAGCGTTACTTTCGAGTGCAGGCAACACATGCAGAGGTTTGAGGGGGATAGGAAGGTCCAAAAAAGTAGTGATGTCAGATTAGGAAGCCTCGCTAGGAAAGTTGTGTACAGGACGGATTGGTACAGGTTTATAAACGACCGGCTCTCGGCGCAGCAGCTAATGACCTGCACCCAGCGCTCTTTACTGTGACTGGAATAAAGCCTCAAAGGTTTCGAGATGGAGATGTTACTGATCCTTCCCCAATCTTCACATGGTGCTGCAAGAGTAGGCAAGAGTACATCAAATGAAACGCTATCAGACGAGTGTCCCTGGATTCTCCCTCCAGGGCATGTGCATATGAATCAATCATACAAATGCGAGCACATCTCGTCCTCCATCCGAACCGTGTGAAGAAGAGCCCACTCGCAGCAGATTGAGATGCCCCTCTCCGCCGGGTCGCGGTTTTGGTTTTTGTGCGGCACCAACCGTAATATTTTTGTCACACTATGTAAATTTACATAAAATGATGTAAATTTTGTGACCGAGGCCGCTAGGCTGCGTCAATCTGCTGCGGAGAAGCCGCCGGAGTCTGATGGACCATTATTGCACAACCAGCAAAGGATACTGGACCATCTCAGCAAACTACTTATAAAATCTAACCCATTAATTCCAGAAATTGACTTGATCTTGCATTAAGATTTTGTTTCTTTCTCCTGAACTACACTTTTTGACCCATTACTGTTAGCCAGCGCCAATTTTGTTTATTCCAAGTCACCATACCTCTTATGGAAGATTTCTCCAGATTCATTGTCTATCAGCGCAGTGCAAAACTTTTATTCACAGATTCCTACCAGGGTATTTGACTGGGGTGAGTGTGCCTCGGTTAATTTTGGATTCCATCAACTGATCATAAATTGAATTTGCTTGGTCTCACCTGATACAGCACATATACCCTGAATGTATATTGCATCAGTGTTAGATTGGTTGACCACATCCTAGATTGACTGGGATACATTTTTCCTAGTCAAATATTATGGTAGTTTTGTTTTTAGCTTGTATTGCTTTTATTTTCTAGGGAAGCTCACACCTTTTTTCAAGCTAAAAGCATCTGCAATGAAGCAAAAATATCTTCAAGTAGTATTTGTTCCCAAGCAACCACACTGATGTCACAATGATTTCACATTTACTAATTTCATCAAATACATTAATTGTTTGAAGATAATTTCTAACACATCATCTCAAGACTCATATTACCCTTCATTTTCTCATAAAGTACCCAGGACCTCTCATACAATGTTGAAATTTCAGTCTCAAGTTATGACAGCAACGTGCTCAGGTTCATCATTCTCAAGTCCCTTAGTTAGTCTTAAATTCCAGTCTAGTGATATTCTAAGTAGCATATTGAAGTTAAACCAGTTATATATTATGTTAGTTACATAAAATAGTCTAGTCCTTCTATGTTGAAGTAAAATTAGTTCTTCTTGTTGAAGTAAAATGTTGTCTTCTAGTTGAAGTAAAATAGTAGTCTGTTAGAATCATATTGAATATATTCAATTTGTAAATACTATAAGTTTAGTATTATAAACATTGAAATAAAAACTATTGATTCCAAAATTTCTCCTTCAGCTTCTTGAATCATTCCAAGTGTCTACGACGCTTGTCCCTTTTTACTATAAAAAACTCTTAGTTGTTGCTTTAGCCCAGTCAGCGAAGCATTCAGCTATTTGTGTTAATTTTTCTCCTAAATTATCATCCTCTCAAGTCGAAAAATCAACCTACAATACTCAGTAAAACTTCCACACTTCAGTACACTTCTCAACTCAGGCATAAAGAGCCACTCAATAAAAATAAACCAACACACAATACAAGCTTGATTGGCATCTACTTTCTGCTTCAACAAAGAAAACTTGCTTTCTATAAATTGCCTTGGAGAAGGAGAAACTCTGAATTTCTCTCAAAAAGGAAGATTGTGCCAATGAAGTGAAGAAATTTTGTGCAGAAGCAACCTAACTGACCAGCAAGCCAACAAAATTCTATGATTTAAATTTGAAATGAAAACCCTGAGATTTAAAAACAAAGTGCAATATAAAAAAGATACAAATTCAATGTGAAAAGGAAATAATGAGATTGAATCATACAATGAAAGAACATCTCAATTAAATGGCAGTATTTGAAACACAAATGTAAAAATGCCACAGTGAGAAGAAAGGACAAATTAAGAAAAAAAAACTGGACAAACAATTACATCATTGGGAGTAATAAATTAAAAAAAATAGTGATAAAAACACCAAAGGAGCATCAAGAAGAAATAGAATCAATGGAAATCATGAGCTCTCCAAGATATTTTAGTTCATGCATTCAAGGGTTTGTGTGATTGATAATACATGCTAACAGGCTTATGGTCAAGGATGGAAATTTAAACCTAAATGAAGTTTTAATATCAATCATTGTGTGAAAATTGAGTTACTTAAGAGTTGATTTAAATTGAATTTCTCCCATTGTGAAGAATTAATGCTCTTGGGAATTCACATTATAATGAAAAAAGATAAATTTGGTATTTTAATATAGTCCTAAGAGGGAGTTTCAAATATCCCCAAACCTGAAATATCAAACACAAAATTTCTTTGGATCAAACACTAAATGAATAAATTCCCATTGTGAAGAATTAATGCTCTTGGGAATTCACATTATAATGAAAAAAGATAAATTTGGTATTTTAATATAGTTCTAAGAGGGAGTTTCAAATATCCCCAAACCTGAAATATCAAACACAAAATTTCTTTGGATCAAACACAAAATGAATAAATAAAGGGGGTCGTTTTTCGCACCGCCCAAAACCCCCAAAACCTGTCGTGCACCGCTTTTTGACGTCAGGAGGCCGTCTGGCCTTTTTTGATTTTTCTAAAAATGTTTTAAAAATACTTCTAGGCGTCCTAGAGTTACCAAACTTTTTTCCCAGCATCCTGAACCTCTCTCCTTCATATCATGAGCTATTCAGCTCAAAAAAAAAAATAGAAGTACTCCATATTTAGGGAGTACACAAAATCAAATAAAAAATAGAAAAAAATGGTTAATGCGGGAAATATGGCCTAAAAATTTTATCACATGTATTTCCACCCTATTGGAATATGGGATAAAAAAATTTTCCACGGGGAAGCAAAAAAAGTAGGTTTTACGTTTACTTTTGCAAAAAG
Source organism: Uromyces viciae-fabae (assembly GCA_000785685.1). Classification (NCBI taxonomy): domain Eukaryota; kingdom Fungi; phylum Basidiomycota; class Pucciniomycetes; order Pucciniales; family Pucciniaceae; genus Uromyces; species Uromyces viciae-fabae. The sequence goes on along the minus strand of KN361258.1, from coordinate 2,017 downwards.
TGGGGCATGTACCAAAATTTTGCAAAAGTAAACGTAAAACCTACTTTTTTTGCTTCCCCGTGGAAATTTTTTTTATCCCATATTCCAATAGGGTGGAAATACATGTGATAAAATTTTTGGGCCATATTTCCCGCATTAACCATTTTTTTTTATTTTTTATTTGATTTTGCGTACTCCCTAAATATGGAGTACTTCTATTTCTTTTTTTGAGCTAAATAGCTCAGAATATGAAGTGGGGGGGTTCAGGATGCTGGGAAAAAAGTTTGGTAACTCTAGGACGCCTAGAAGTATTTTTAAAACATTTTTAGAAAAATCAAAAAAGGCCAGACGGCCTCCTGACGTCAAAATGCGGTGCGCGACAGGTTTTGGGCGGTGCGAAAAACGACCCCCTAAATAAAAATTCCAAAAAATCTTGACCAAATGCTGTTTTTCATAAAAACATCAGTCTTCAAAGTAAAACAGAAATTTAAAAATAAGTGATCAGTTTTTGTAAAATGATCAACATCCATCACACAACTTCAATCTCTCTTTGATCACAAAATTAATTAAAAATCTAATCTTTAATTAGCCAATAATCAATCCAAAAAGAACCATAATCACCCCGTAATAAATATTCATCATTAATATAATCAGGTTTGAGCCAACAAAAATTCAAACCAAACTAACCTTTCATCAAGCACCCACCTCCAGATTCTTCTCATTTGACCTCATCTCAAATACATTAGCCCCATAAAATCAACTTAACAGCCACTTTACTCACTAGAAACTATTATTGTTTTCTCAAAATTATAAGAAAAAACTAATCTTTTGGTCTTTTTTTTTCCTTTCAGAACATCACTTCTTTTTGAACACAAATATAAAGTAAAACATTGGAGTAAATCCATCATCATCACCAACATTTATCAAAATTACAAATTACTATCTTTCTGCTTTGATCAATTTGTTCCTTTTTTTTCCTCTTTGACTTAGATAACAAAAAATTCAAGCTTATCCAATCCATCCCTAATTATTGATCCTATAGGTTCTACTAGAGGAAAAAAAATTTCATCCTTGAAAATTTACCTTTGATGGCATAGTGCCAATCATAGTCTCACAAAAATCCAGTTTTTTTTCAATATTGTCATTAATTCTAATATATATATATAGGGCATTGCTAAATTCATGTGGTCCGCCTGCAAAATCACGGGGTTTTGACTGCGCGCGGACGGACCGCGTGCATGCGGTTATTAAAAAATCCTGTGAGAGAAGAATAAAAAAGAGGGATGGGCTCTTGGGGGTCTATAGGCCCCCAAAGACATTCTTCAGAATTTTTGAAGGGTTTTTTGATCCCTAAAAAATTAACCAAAAAAGAAATTGATTTGCACAGGGCACCAAAACTTCATGAAAGGGCCCTGTCCCGTGGAATATAAGCTGATAGGGGTTAAGATAAACCCCTAAACTGTAGATAAATGCAAAAAAAAAAAAAAATTACAGGCAGAAAGTTACCATATACAACAGTTTCTGTAGGGAACAAATAAAAATTAAGAGGAAAAAAGAAGAAAAAGAAGAAAACCAAGAAAACAAAAAAAGAAAACAAAGAAAGATACAGATATATAAATAAGCAAAATGAAAAAAAAAAAAGGGTAAAACTAACAGAAGACCTAAAAAGCAAAATTAGGAAGAAAGAGATAAAGAAAAAAAAACAGAAAAAGAAGAAGAACAATAAGAATGAGAGAGAGAAGGAGTAGAAAAACGGGAGAAAAAAAAGGAAGAAGAAAAAGAAAAAGGAGAAGAAGAACAATAAGAATGAGAGAGAGAAGGAGTAGAAAAACGGGAGAAAAAAAAGGAAGAAGAAAAAGAAAAAGGACATCAAAAAGAAAAAGAAAAAGAAAAAGAAAAAGAAAAAGAAAAAGAAAAAGAAAAAGAAAAAGAAAAGGAAAAAAAAAGAAAAAGAAAAAGAAAGGGAAAAGAAAAAGAAAAGAAAAAGAAAAAGAAAAAGAAAAAGAAAAAGAAAAAGAAAAAGAAAAAGAAAAAGAAA
>KN361257.1:0-12329 GCA_000785685.1 Uromyces viciae-fabae | reverse complement strand
TTGTATTGAGTGAGGATTAATTTTAATTTTTTCTTGAATTAATTTTTGTCTGAATATTTTACGTTGATTTTGATACTTTTTACAAGAAATAAGGAAATGTTGAACAGTTTCAATTTGATTGCAAAAATTGAATTTTGGTGAGTCAATTGAATTAATTCTAAATAAAAATTCATTAAGAGGTGAGTGAGAGGATCTGAGTTGATAAATAATTGATGAAAATCCTTTTTCTAATTTAGATAATTCTTCATAAATTTTATTTGGTGGAGTTTTTAAAATAATGTTGTTTCTTTTAATTGTTGTTAAATTTGTTGATTGTTTTGAATTTTTTTTATTAAAGTGATAACTGGGGAAACGCTTTGTTTGAAATCTTGAGGAAATAAATAAAAATCTTCACAAGTTTCTTTTGCAATTAAATCAATTTCTTCATTTTCAGGAATATCAACGTGTCCAGGACACCAGAAAAAAGAAAAATTTGTTGAAAAATTTGATTTAATTTGATGTAATTTATTTTGAAAATTTAATAATTTTAATTGAGCTGATCTAATTGATGGAAATTTTGTTATTGATCTTAATGCTGATTGACTGTCACAGAAAATATTGATATTGAGGGGAGAATTTTGATCAGATGAAAGATATGAAATGATTTCAAGAGCCATAAAAAGTCATTGAATTTCTGCTTCAAAGACAGTGGCTTTATCAGAATTTCCAAGGTGTGATCTAAAAATAACATTTTTACATTTTGCTGCAGAACCTACGCCCTTTTCAGGGATAAGGGAGCCATCTGTAAAAATAATAATTTCTTTTTTTTGTTTTAAATCAATTAATTGGTCAGTAATAATTTGTTTTGCATCTTTTTTATTTAAATTTAAATTTTTAATTGAAAAAGAAAATTGTTTCCATGGTGGAGCTGGATGAGTTTGAATTGTTTCAAAATTTTCCCAATCAAAATTGTTGATAAAATCTTTTTGAATCAGAGAATGAATATTGGATGGTTGAAGAGTTGGATTTTCTTTTAATTCTTGAGAAATCAAAATTTTTGATGGATGATCAGATGGAAAAGAAATTCTTTTGATGATAAAAGAGTGAATTTGTTTTGTTGCAATTGAAATGATTGATTTCATTGGATTTTCTCTGTTTAAAAATTCATTTGGTGTTGATTTGAAAAGACCACTTTTAATTCTTGAGAAATCAAAATTTTTGTTGGGTGATCAGATGGAAAAGAGAGTCTTTTTATGATGAAAGAGTGAATTTGTTTTGTTTCAATTGAAATGATTGAGTTCATTGGTTTTTCTCTGTTTAAAAATTCATTTGGTGTTGATTTGAAAAGACAAAGAATGAGGCGTGTGGCTTGATTTTGGAGAACTTGGAGAAGAGAAGAAATCTGTTTAAAATTTTTATTATTGAACCAAATCAAGGCGCCACAAGTATTGGATGGTTGAAGAGTTGGATTTTCTTTTAATTCTTCAGAAATCAAAATTTTTGATGGATGATCAGGTGAAAAAGATAGTCTTTTGATGATGAAAGAATGAAGCTGTTTTTTTGCAATTAAAATGATTGAATTCATTGGATTTTCTCTTTTTAAAAATTCATTTGGTGTTGATTTGAAAAGACCAAGAATGAGGCGTGTGGCTTGATTTCGGAGAACTTGAAGGAAAGAAGACACCTGTTTAAAATTTCTATTATTGAACCAAATTAAGGTGCCATAAAGGACTCTGGAAAAAAAAAATACTGCTAATTAAATTTTTAGCATTTTTTATGCTTAAACCATAAGAACATTTATTTATTTGAGATAATTGATGAATTGTGCAACTTCCTGTTTTTTCTTTTTTTTAATTTGTTCAGAAAAAGTTATTTTTGAATCAAAAATGATTCCAAGATATTTTATTGAAGAAATTCTGGGCAAAATGAGTTGACCAAATTTAAGAGATAAATTTTGATTATTTTTTTTTGTGGAAAAAATCATGAAACCTGCTTTTTTTTGATCAAAAATTGTGTTGTGAAAAGTTCCCCATTTGAGAGAATTTTCCGCCCTTTTTTGAAGTGTTTTGATTGAATTTTGAACATTTCTGTGGGCTGAAAGATGAACCACATCATCAATGAAACCTAAAGAAATATTATCTTGATTTAAAAGGAGTTTATTAGTGGAAAGCAAATCAGAATTATAAATAATATAAAGAATTGGGGAAAGTGGGGAGCCTTGTGGTAAACCACAATTTAAATTGAAAGAAGCTGAAATGAATTTTTCAAGGCTTAAAGAAGTTGATCTGTTGGAAAGAAAGTTGTTGATGAAGGCGCATAAATATGTAGGAAAATTTTTTTTGATTAAAATGTGGGTGAGGCGTTGATTGATGACTGATGGAAAATCTGGCTTGACGTCAAGAAACAAAGCAGAAACTGATTTCTTTTCACGCCATTTATTTGTGATCCAGGAAGATAAAAACAAGTTGGCATCATTTGTGGACCTTCCAGCACGTGCACCAAAGTGGCCAGGGGCCAAAGAATTAGTTGATTCCGCCCAGAAAGTGATTCTTTTGGTTATTAAATATTCTAGAATTTTTCCCATACAGCTGAGAAGCGCTATTGGTCTGTAGGATGAAGGTGTGGAATAAGAATCTTTATTTGATTTTCTGATAATTGCAGTGATTGCATGTTTCCAAATTGTGGGAAAAAAACCTCATACAACTGAGAAGCGCTATTGGTCTGTAGGATGAAGGTGTGGAATAAGAATCTTTGGTGGATTTTCTAATAATTTCAGCGATTGCATGTTTCCAGATTGTGGGGAAAAAACCTAATTTCAAACAAGAAGAAAAAAGAATTCTAAAAGGATTAATTAAAATATGTTTTGCCATGATTAAATGCTCATTTCGAATTAAATCAGCACCTGGAGATTTTTTCTTTTTTAAAATATGAAAAATGTTGTCAATTTCATCATTATGAATTTCAGGAAAAGAAAAATGATTTGAAAAATTAAAATGAGGAATATCAAAAAGATCACAATTGATGGGGACATTTGAAGTTCCTTCAAATAAAAGTTCAGCTTGTTCTTGTTTTGAAGATGTCAAAATTCCTTCAGAGTTCATGAGTGGAGAAATATTGTTTGAAGAAGATGGTTTGATGAATTTATAAGCAGTGAAAATTTGATGATTATTTGAAGAAGCAAGAAAATTGCGCCAGTGTTTCCTTTTAAAATCTGAGATAATTGTTTCAAAGTGATTTTGCCACACCCAATAGCAAATTTTTGATTGTTCAGAATTTGATAAAAGCATCCACCTTCTAGCTCTGTTTCTATTTTTAACAATTGGATCTGTAATATTTTTATTCCACCACGGTTTATTTTTGATAATATTATCATTGATAAGTCTAGATTGATCATTTATTGAATTTTGAATTTGTTCAGAAAGAAAATTTGAATAATGTTCAATTTCAGAGATTGAATTAATTTGAGATGGCAAAGGTACAAGATTAGATGAAAGTGATTGATTAAATTTTTTTGAGTCAAAATCTTTGTTTGGAGTTCTTCTAGATGAATTTATTATTGTTGGAAAAAAAATTAATTTAAGTCTTAATGCTTGATGATCTGAATTAAGATTGTTTGAAGAAGTTTCACATTTTTCAATGAATTTTAAAGCAGAAAAATTGGACCAAATTAAATCAATTGTAGTTGGATTAGAAAAAAGGTTGGAATGTGTTTTTCAGAAATAATTTTAAAGCCATGTTGGCCACAAATTTTAAGAAGATCTTTGGATTGATTATTTGAATGATTATAATTGGTTGGATTCCACGCAGAATGATGAAGATTTGAATCCATAAAAATGAAAGTAGTTATATTTCTTGAATTAAAATTTTCTAACCACGATTTTAAAAGGGGAAGTCCACAGAATGTTGGTGTATGATTGTAAAGGTTGATAAAGCGCATTTTGGGGCAATTTGGATGATTGAAAATGATGTCAAAAGCTGAGAGAAATTTTGATCCACCTGAGAGAGGAAAAATTGATTCTGATGGAAAAGACTTTTTGAATAAGGCGCATGTTCTGTGTTTTGAATAAGAATCAATTGCAGTGTGATTGTGGTCTAAGAAAGAAGACCGATTTTGGTGATTTGGGGTATTTAGAGTGAACATATTGAAACCAGGTTCCTGTAAAAAAACAATAGAAGCTTCTTTTTCAGAATTTAAAATACTGTGAGTAGTTTCAATTTTATTATAACCATTTAAACTGAGAATTTGGTAAGAAGAAAGATTTTCATGGTTATTGTTTTGATTATTTTCAATTGGAATAAAAGAAGGAAAAAAAGAAGAAGATAAAAGGATTAAGATCAGAATAAATTCTTGATGTTGTACTATTCATTGAGAGTTATTATTTTTTTTATTGGAGGTTTTAGTGGGAAAAATTCAAGTGGACAAAGATTTCCCGTGGTGGAATGTCTGAATTGAAAATCATCATTGTCTAAATGAGCAGAAATATTGGGATTTTTTTTTTTTTGATGATTAATACATTTGTAAAAAATAATATTATCAGATTCAAGACTGTCACAATCTTTAGAATTGTGGTTATTGCCACATTTAATACATAATGGGTTATTTTTGCAAAAGCTAGCAGTATGTCCAACTTAAAGATAATTAAAGAATTGAGTTGTAGCTTTATTGTAATGAGCAGCTCTTAAAAACATGGATTGATAGAAAAGACCACCTTTTTCTATTTGAAGAGCAAGGGATTTTTCTTTAAAATTTATGACAATTGAGCCATGAGATTTTTTTAAAACATGTGGATTTCCAAGCCACCTAGTATTATCAATTGAAGATTCATCAATATCATTTTCAATACATAGTTGATTTAAGTGTTCAGAAAAATTAAAAAAAGTTGGAATGAAGTGGACAATGACAGGAAAGGTAATTGCTTTAGTAGTGAGAAGAGGATCTGCAAGATGAGTCCATTCGCGTTTGTGAGAAAGAAGCCATTGGGCTTTATGTTTTGAGTCAACAAAAAATTTGAAATCGCCCAAAGGCAGGATGGATGATCCTTTAATGCTGATTGGATTTCTGTCCTCGGGAAGTGCATCCAATCCAGCTAGAACAGCGTTAATACGTTTTGTAATGACGTCACACGTCAAATCCTTGAAGGGAAACAATCCCTGAACGTTCCGGATTACAAACAAAACCGGTTTAAACTTGTTAATCACCGCGTTCGTTGGAACAACGGGAAGATTAGAAGGTAAGTAAGAACAAAGATTGGAAGAAGCTTGACCACGTTTTAAGTTATTTAAAAAAGGACCATGGATATTTTGAAGATTTTTTTGATTTATAAATTTATTTTGATGATTTTTTTTTTGAATATTTTTTTTTCCACTCCAAGAAGGAGGGTTAGAAGGAATAGAAGGTTGATTTAAATAAGAAATAGGAGGAATTGGATGTAAAGAAATGGAAGAATTTTGAGGATTAATGGAATTTGGGTTATGAATGGAATTAGAAAGAGAATTGAAAGGATTAAAAGAAGCAAGATCAATTTAACTACCATTAAATGTGGAGATTGAGGAAAAAAAAATCAATAGTTCCACCTGTTTATTATGCCCTTGATTACTTAGGGGATAGATCACTCCACATTGGTGGTGAGTCCTATCCCCTGGTGAATTCCGGACTCACAATCCCTCCCTTTAAATAGATAATTTTGACTTGCAGCGTACTGGACATGTTACAAGTTGCGTGACACGGCAGGGGCCAAACTTCCGCCTTGTGGAGAGATTTCCTGGGTTTCTTACAGTGGCTGGAGTTACATCCATATTAGGACCTTGTATTGCCATCTGTCGCTCTGATACCATTCCAACAAACCCTTCATGCCCGTGGCTTGCTCAAACGGATTCTGGGCCCCTCCCTGTGGGTCAAAACATTAGTTACCGGTATCATTGTCTTGTTCTGACTCATTCTTTTTTTTTCTCCTCTTTATCTCCAACACTATCCAAGTCTTCAAGCAACCAGGTCAAACGGCTCTGCTAATTCCCTTGTTCAAGAACCTCATGCCATGTTAGTCCCACGGTATTCCCCTTAAACAATGTACCGTGTGTTGAAACTTAATGCAGAATCAATTTTGAACCAGTCAAATCACATCCCAACTACAATGTTTCGCCTGAGCCAGGCAGAATCAATCTCAATAGCTTAACCACAGTAGATTACTGCCTCGGCAACTATCATCATTGGATTCACGGAAAACTTTACAAAAAAATCTCCTTTGTTATGAATATATAATACAATGAAAAAAAACCTTCAGACTCACACTTGCAATTTCCACAACCCTGTTTTTCAAGCAATATATTCATAATCCTAACAAACTAAACTAACACAGCCACCTTGATTTCTCTCACCTATTGAAAAACCTACATCAACTTTTCCAATTGTCATAATGTAAGCATTATACTCACGCCAAACAAATTCTTCTCTGACATATCTCAATACACTCTTTTTGTTTAAATGATATAACAAAAAGACCACAAACAAATCTATCAAACTCATATCCTCAAATTGTACAACATCAATTCTATGATCATACATTTTATCATCTTTGAAAACTCACGCTAAATACAATCTTGTTTCAGAGGTTATTATATCAAACTCACTTTTTGAAACTAAATCCTTGCTATTCAACCAATTTTTTTCATTTCAAACTTATCCCCATGGCCTGAATTGATTACTTCTGACTAAAAGAGCACCCTACATGAAATCCCTTCAAGATTCAGTACGTATGTCAAAATTCTTTCTGGCATCAATTTGAATTACACAAATTTTCCCAATGTAGATTTGGTATTCAACTATTGATCCTAATGTTTCTCCGCAGTACAAGGCTGACTTGAAAAACTTTATCATACACAGTTTCAGACGTACTACTTCATTCCCCGTCAAGTGTTTTTGAACTCTTTCTTGGTGCTTTAGAAAGTGTGAAATTGAGCAATTTATCTATTCATCTCGCTCAATATCAGCTTCAACCATCTGGACAGAAATCATGAATGAAGGTGTCTGATTCATACTTGGAACCTGGTTTCCCCGTACAGAACAAGATTTATTTTCACAACTCTTCCTATAACTCACATTGAGATACTAATTTCTTTGAGGTAGGAATCAGGAAGCGATCATGATAGTGATTTATTCACTTCCTATAACTCACATTGAGATACTAATTTCTTTGAGGTAGGAATCAGGAAGCGATCATGATAGTGATTTATTCAGTTTATCCACGTGATGTATGCATCTTTTTCAACAAGAATCAAGCATGTTGTTCTGTTTTGGAAATAAATCATACAATGACTGATGAAAACAATCATTTCCTTTAATTTTAGTTGTCATCAAGAATTTCTAAATCATTAAATCTAAATCATTAAAACTAAATCATCAAATATCAATCACTAGATATAAATCAATTGAGAGGAATCAAATCTGCTAAATCTGGTAAGTTCCCATCTTATTTGAAAAATTTAATGGGCTAAGACAAATATGTCATTTCAGCAAATGTTTCAAATTTATATATGATGAATTTACATGAATATGTGACACATTTAAGATTAGAAAGAAAAGTGTGCTTTAACGCATCATGAATGAAATACTCGCTTACCTAAGACAAAGCGGTATTGCTGCTACTTGTCAGAAGTTTTATTCAAAGAAGAAAAGCGAGTTTGATGTTTGTTAAGGAAAAGTAACAAGGAAGATAAAAAAAAAATAAAGAATTGTTTCAGAATTAAGAATTTTTGATTAAATTGGTAATAAGGAAATGTTTGATGAATAGTAAGGAAGAAAAAAAAGTCTCGTTTTTTTAATGGAAAGAGATTCTGATATTTAAGATGAATTAAGAAGTAATTGCCGCTGAGTCAGTCAAGAGCATCAACATCTATCCTTTTTATGCTCAGAGTTCTCTAGTGGTAGATTATTTTTAGCTTACGGTCATAGCCTGCTGCCAAAGCGTGCACATTCACAGTCTACTCAATCGGTAGGCTGTTTTGGGTCACATCCGGTTGCAGCCATTGATTGGTCTGCCACGTTGGTTGGCTCATCTTTATCAACATCGTTGACTACACAACAGTAATGAAAAGGTAATTTGAATTTTTAGCTTATTTATTCAATCTGTTTCTTAACCAAGAAGAAACTTTCTTACAGCTTGTCAGGTCATTATTCGAATCTTGACACACCCCCGTGCTTCGAGCATCGTGGGGAGAAGCAGAACTAGGAGGAACGTTGCTCATGAACCTTAAGGATTTAGTCATACCATTGTGATTGACTGGTTTGGTGAGAAGGTCAGCCAGATTGTTACAAGTCTGAACATATTTGACTTTGACTTGTTTGGAGATGATCAATTCTCTGATGTGGTGAAGGCACAGATCCATGTGTTTGGTTCTAAAACCATTCTGACTAATCTGACTGGTGGCTAAGTTTATGGCTCCTTGATTGTCAACTAAGATGGTCGTAGGTGCAAGAGGTTGTGTTGAAAAAATTTCGGAGATCAAGTTTTGAAGCCATACTACTTCCTTGCCGCAGTCATACAAGGCTTTGTATTCTGCCTCTGTCGACGACAAGGAGATAGTCGTCTGTTTCCTAGACTTCCATGCGATGATGTTTTTTGTTGCAGTGGATCAAGAAACCAGTATGAGATCTTCGGGAGTCTGGACAGTTGGCCCAGTCGGTGTCAACTGATGCTTTTAACAAGAGATTTTCATATGGCTGAATGCTAAGACCGAAGTTTTTAGTGCCTTTGAGATAGCAAAAAACTTGCACCGCTCCGTTTTAGTGACTAGTCCCAGGATTTTCAAGGAAATGGGATAGTTTTCTTACAGCAAATGCTATATCTGGCCTGGTAAGGACGCTGAGGTAGTTGAGCGATCCAATTAGTGATCTGTAGTTGACTTTGAGGCTTTTGAATTTAGCCTGATCTTCAGGTGCAGCTGAGGTGAGATGAACGTTTGGGTTGAGTGGGCAGGATGAAATAGGTAACGAGCTGAAATTATACTCATGAAGTTTGTGTTTGATGTATTTTGATTGATTAATGTTCAGCCCTTTTCCTTCCTTTTCAACTTTGATGCCCAGAACGAACTCGACTTCTCCAAGATATTTTATCTTGAATTCTTTTTCAAGTTGAGCAACAAATTCCTTGGGCTGCTTTCCTATGAAGATAAGATCATCAACGTGACCAAAAACCCACATGGGATCACTATTCTTTCTGTAGAAAACGCAAGGGTCGGCGAGTAATATGTGAAAATTGTGAAATTTATAGCAACTGAAGATTTTATTTCAAGTCAATCTTTTTTTTTCCTTTTATAAAAAATAAGAAAAAACAAAAAAGAGTAAAAGATAAAAAAGTACCTGAAGGCAATGTCAGGTAAAATAATTAGATGCAATAAGATAATAACTTATAATTAAAATCTTTGTAAAAATAATAAGAATAAAAACAAATAATAATATTTTAAATATTTTAATAATAATAATAATAACTTGTTATTAATAAAGAAAATTAATAACAAGAATAATTTTAAAAAGGTAATGAACTCTTTTTAGTTAAATGATAATAACTTTTTAATTTAATTTATAATGATTAAAAAGTAATAATAGCTGGTTAATAAAAAATAATCAATTCTTCTTCTTTTTTTTAAATTTTCTAAAGATTTTTATATCTTTCAAAATCTTTTTAATAAACATTAGATGATTTTTCGAATGATTCTTCCGATGACATCATTCGAAAGATCATTCTTTCACATTGAAGAATAAAATTTAATTATGATTCAGTCTTGATGACATCATAAACACAGCTTTAAATAAAAATATTTTTTATAATCAATCAAATAATTTTGCTCACAGCTTTTAGTTTTAATTATTAAAATTTATTATTTTTTAAAAATAATTTCGTCATTTTATTCTTTTTATCTAAAAGAAAAAATGGTAAAAAAGATTGATTTAAAAAATATTAAATAATTTATGAGATATAATTAAAAAATAAAAAATGGTTTAACTTACTGTTAACCATAAAAATAACTGCTTTTCTTTTATTTTTATTTTCATCATCATTAATTTGACAAAAATCGATAGAAATCAAGTATTTGCTCAGCCTTTTGTACCATGCCAGTGAAGACTGTTTCAGTCCATAGATTGCTTGTTTAAGTTCAAGTAAGATACCCTCGCCCCCTGGATATCCAGGAGGTGGAAGCATATAGACCTGTTCTTCAAGTGGGCAGGTGAGGAAAGCAATGCGGACGTCGAGCTGGTGAATTGGTAGTTTGTTGGAAACCGCATGAGACAGCAAAAGACGTAGAGAGGCAGGTCGTCCAGTCGGGGCGTATGACATCTCAAAATTGAGACCATACGTTTGGCGGAAGCCCTGCTCACAAATGCGCGCTTTGTACTTGGAAATTTTGCTCTGGGAGTCAAGCTTGCGCTTGTACGCCCAGGTAGATGGGATAGTGTGGAAGGAAGGGTCCCGTTCCCGCTCGATCCAAACGTGATGAGCCTTCATGTTGTTGATTTCTTTTTCCTCTGCTTTGCTCCACTCCAATGCCTCACTTCCTTGCACAGTTTCGAAGTGTGTTCTTGGCTCTTGAGGCATGACATTGAATGAATGAGCGCTCCTTTGTGCAAAGTTTAGAATATTGTCGGTGTTGATATCTCCTTCAATGAGCAGTTACGCGGGCCTTCACCGACGGTGAATTACCGTCGGGAAGACGTTTGTAGAACAAGGCGGCTCGCCACCCTCGTAAGTTACCGGATGGCACACCACACGACCATGCCACCGTCGGTTTTTGCTCGATGTGCAGCCCGCGCTTTTCCACCGACATGTCAGCTTCCGGATTCTTCTGATTAAAAAAAACCATAAAAAATAACAATAAAATAATTTCAAAAAAATAATAAAAAAATAAAAATAAAAAAAATAGAAAAAAATAAAAAAAATAGAAAAAAATAAAAAAAAATAAGATTGCTAAATTCACGTGGTCGGCCCGCAAACTCACGCGGTTTCGACCGCGCGCGGACCGACCGTGTGCACGCGGTTTTCCGCAAACACACGCGGTTTTTAAACCGCGTGTTTTTGAAAAAAATAAAAAAAGGAAAACATTTTGGGGGCCCAAAAACCCCAAAAAAAATTTATCAAAAAAATTCATGGGGTTTTTGACCCCTAAAAAATTAAATGAAAAATAATAAAAACAAAAAAAAAGGGGAAATTCCACCCTATTTATAACTTATTTGAAATATTCACTTATTTCAGTTCTAACTTTGACACGACCCAGACCAAAAAATCGATTGTTTCCCAAATTTAATGGCGGATTTGGAATGGCGAATTTGGCTGAAATCCGCCATTTATTTTTGGGAAATTTATCTAACTTTGACACGCCCTAATAAATAACAAAAAAAATGGTTTTGGGAGAGAAGGCCCCCAAATAATTGGCAGATGCCTGTGTCCTGTGGAATAGAGAAAAGAAAGAAAAGACAAAGAGAAACATAAAGAAAAAATAAATAAAAAAAGAAATAAAAAAGGAATGAAAAAGAAATAAAAAAGAAAGAACAAAGAAACAACAAAAAAAGAAAGAAAAGGAAAGGAAAGAAAAATGTAAGAAAGAAACAAGAAAAAGGAAAAATGAAAGAAATAAGAAAAAAGTAGCAAGAAATAAAGAAAAGATAAAAATGAAAAAAATAAAAAAGAAAGAAAAATTGAAAGAAACCTGAAATTGAAATAAAAAAGCAAAATGAAGAGGAAACAGAGTAAAGAAAACTAAGAAATGATTTATTTATATGCTCCATCTTTTTTCTTTCTATTCTCTGTCTTCTGTTCTTTGATTTTTCTTTTTTTTTCTTTTGTCTGGTTTTTTGTTTTTGTCTTGTTTCTTTCTTCTTTTCAATTTTTTTTGTTCCTTTTTCTTTCTTTCTTTTTTATTTTTATTTTTATTTTTATTTTTATTTTTATTTTTATTTTTATTTTTATTTTTATTTTTATTTTTATTTTTATTTTTATTTTTATTTTTATTTTTATTTTTATTTTTATTTTTATTTTTATTTTTATTTTTATTTTTATTTTTATTTTTATTTTTATTTTTATTTTTATTTTTATTTTTATTTTTATTTTTATTTTTATTTTTATTTTTATTTTTATTTTTATTTTTATTTTTATTTTTATTTTTATTTTTATTTTTATTTTTATTTTTATTTTTATTTTTATTTTTATTTTTATTTTTATTTTCCTTTTTATTTTTATTTTTATTTTTATTTTTATTTTTATCTTTTATTTTACTTTATTTATTTCTTTCTTTCTTTATTTATCTCTTTCTTTATTTTTTCTCTCATTTTTATTTCTTTAATTTTGTTATTCCTTTCCTTT
>JNCO01001261.1:0-23131 GCA_000785685.1 Uromyces viciae-fabae | reverse complement strand
TTTTTCTTTTTCTTTTTCTTTTTCTTTTTCTTTTTCTTTTTCTTTTTCTTTTTCTTTTTCTTTTTCTTTTTCTTTTTCTTTTTCTTTTTTTTTCTTTTTCTTTTTCTTTTTCTTTTTTCTTTTTTCTTTTTTCTTTTTTTCTTTTTTCTTTTTTCTTCTTCTTTCTTGATGATCTGAAAGTCTTTTACTGATATTGAATTATTTAAACAGGCCTAAAAATGCTCATGAACTGTTTAATTTGAGGCATTCAAGTGCACGGAATGTTATTGAAAGAATTTTTGGTGTAGTTAAACGGCATTCCCCTGTTCTTGGCTATGGATGTCATTATCCTTTAAAAGTTCAGGTGAAAATAATTTTGGTTATGGCTTTCATTCACAATTTTGTCCGGAAGCACAAACCCACAGATGACACACGAGGGGCTTTGGATCATCCTGAGGCTCCAATTGTTAAATCTCCAGATCACCCACCCTCACTTTCACTCCATACTTCTGGTATCACTCAAATTGAATCATCCAGGGCTTCTGCAAAGAGAGAGGAAATTGCACAGGCCATGTGAGTGAATATTTGGTGTATGTGAGACAAAGACAATGACACGGGAGGGATTGGATGGTGTAACTGATTTTTCCTTCAATCATTATGCTTCCCAAACATTCTATGCTTAGCTCATATTTGTATCATGAATTGAGTTAAATTTGATCAATTTTTTCTTGTTCTAGCAATTCATCCTTGTGCCAGCCTTTCTTTCTATTGATCCCATTTCATTGGTCACAATGCTTTATTTATCTTATTTTCATTTCATGGAACAAGTACACTAAGGCAGTGGCTACAATGTCTCATTCATTTTTCATTTCATAAATGTTAATTTTCTGTTACTTTTCCTCTCATTTTCCTTTGCTTTCATCCTCTTTTATTTTTCCTTCTTATCCTTAAATTTCTCATTTCTAAGAATTTAGTCTCTTAGCTTGAGTAGTTTTTTTATTGATTTAGTTTGATTTTATATTTTTATTTACTGACTCCGTAAGTAGTGATTCAGATTAAATAAAGATACAGTCCTGTTTCCGTATGTTGTGTCTCAGAATAATAGTTGATTAAGATTCTGTATGTAGTGTTTCTTTTGTTTAACTATTATGGTTAAATCTGTTCCCGTATGTAGTGGTCCAGATATATTTATTTAGTCCTTCTTCTTTTAGTTTCCATAGTAGTGTTACTTAAGATTAAGATGAATTTTCTGTCTAGTTTTATTTTTTTATATTATTTTTTGTTTGTTTGTCATGTCACAGTCTGTGACATTTTATTCTTTCTATATATTTTTCTTTTTCTCTTGAAATAAAAATCATTGAGTTAGAGCATAATTTTCCTTAAACATAAAATTGACCCAGCTCCTCATTCAACCAAACTCCTCAGTGTCCTCATCACCTTCCACTGATCAAGTCTCTTAAGTTAACAACAAATGCCTTTCTCATTGATGTATGTTGGTTCTTATGGAAAATTAATTAAATGGCAACAATGGCTCCAATGCCTTTCTTATTTCATGCACAATTTAGTTAATGGCAACAAGGTTCTTTTAACTAGTATTAGACAAGCCAGAGATAGATCATAGATAAAGAACTAGTATTAGACAAGCCAGAGATAGATCATAGATAAAGAGACAGGCCAGATAATATAAAGAAGTCATACACTTATAAATAGATGTACTTGATTTTAGCATGTATAATAGATAGATCAAGACTACGTAGTTAAGTGATAAAATAAAAAGAGATTGAATAAAAAAAAAAATAGATGTTTGGCCAGGCAAACCAATCTTCATTTGTAGCCAGGTGACCCGAAGTGCAGGGGCCAAAGCTAAATAGATCTCTGCATCATCTTTGTTGCGGAGCAATTCTATTGCGGAAAACATGTGTTTGGCACGTAGGTCAGTTGTGTTGCGCTGCAATAGCTCAACAGCCCATACACGGGAATATTTGGAAGCCAAGGTGGTACCAATCAACATTGTCAGCTGTGCAAGTCAATCAAGGAACAGGTTGCTCCCCCCGTTCTTGCACTTAGTACTAGTGTGTTGGGGAGTTGGCGTATACAGAGTGGGTGACGCCGGCTCATTTTTGCTTCCCAAAGCAACAAGTAATGAGGTATTGGGTTGCTCCACAACACTGGATGGCGGCACTGGGGGGATGCCAGATCAAAAATGTTGCCAAAGTTGGCATCATCCCCTGTCACTGTCTGACTGTTGACCAGATGGCTGATGGATTCATACAAAGGGAAGGAGAGGGTCCGCCAACGGACCAGCTCCTTCCCGGAGGCGTTTTTGTTTGCCAAGAGTTTGACCCAGGTGTGCACTGGTAGAGTTATTGTGTTCAGGTCTGGGTCCAAACCGGCGCCAGATAGATTTCAGAGGTGCTTGACCTGCTGATATTGTTTTTTAAGCTTCACAACAATATCAGCATGGTGCGGGTGCTGAACAAGAGATTAAAAAAAACCGCCACTCACCACATTGTACCTGGAGAGACATGCCACAGCATCCTTGGTTTTAGAGCCGCTTGCCAGTTCCGAGCCCTCTAGTGCCTTGGTGGTAGATACCCAGGCGGACGTCTTGAACCCATTCATTGTGGATGGGTTCTGGGCATGTTCATTGCTGAGGGTTGCTATTAAGACCACTTCATTGCTGTTGCTTCAGTGGCAGGTTGTCTTGAGGTGATGCACAGATAACTGAGAGCTGGGGACGGATTGAGAAAAATCTGTCATGGTTGATTGGCTTTCCAGGATGACAGAGACTTGGGATGGGGGAGGCATATGATTTGATCCTTGAGTTTGAGCGCCAGGATGATCCAGTGGTACTGGTACCACTCTCTGAGGAACCGATTGCAATGTCATGATAGTACTTTGAGAGTCTATGACACCAGAGGACTGAGAAAATAGAGCAACTGGCATAGTTAATGGTGGAGGTGGAAGGGGCAAAGTATCATGTGGGGGTAGAAATTGAGGGGGAAGATGATTGTTTCAACACATGCCCCTTGCTGTTGTAACAGATGAGCTCATAGTAATAACTAAAATTAATTGGCCATCATGGCGGAGGCGGTAGTAGCAGTAGATGTTATTAAAACACAAATAAAAGAAAAAGGGGGGAGATAGGAAGCAACTTACCATTTGGTTGAAGAGAGAAACCAACCTATATAAATTTTTTGGGTTGGAGGAGAGATGTATGATGAATAGGATGGTGAATTTTCCAATAAGGGTGTGTGGATTGACCAGGGCCGGTGTTTTTTGAGGTGTGCCAGAATTTCAATCCACCTATTTGGTGGATTGAATTTTCGGCACACTTTGTATACAACTATCCAGACGTTCAAGGTTTCTGAACCCTTGGACAGCAACCTTGTACATGTAACAAAACTGTGCACAAGTGTTTGCACAGTTTTGGTGGTTGGCTGAGATATACACACATGTACAGTCTGCAGCCAAACTGTACCTAAGAGTGTTTAAATTGAATTTATGTTTGCTTTGATTTTATTTTCATTTAATCTTGATTTAAATGTTTTTATTTCTTGTTGATATTTTTTACAGTGAATTCAGAAATGTTGAATTGATTCTTATTTTTTTGCAAAAAGAGCAATTCAGAGAGTCTGTGCTGTTAATTCTGTAAAGATATTGACTGAGGGGCAATGATTTGATCTGAATTGGTAAATTTTTGAAGCAAAAACTTTTTCTACACAGCATAAAGATTTCAAGATATTTTTTGGAAAACTTTTGAATGTAATATTATTTCTATTAATTGATTTCACATATCATGTTTCCTGTGAACCTTGGACAATTTTTATTTATTTATATTTGCAAAGCATGGGGTTGTCAAGCCCGCATCTGAGTTTTAATTGTCCAATTGGTTTATGACCAGATTTGGGATTAGAAAATATCAAGCAGTGGTCAACTGCTCCTAACCACTTCAATCCAACTTTAATTCCAAAAATCTTTTCATTCTGTGATGGCAGCTTTGGGGGTTGATATTTTTGAAAGGGATCCACCAGAGCATGAGGTAAGTCATTTCCTGCAGGTTATCTTTTTTCTCAAGCTGGATCAGATCTGACAAACTTTACTATGGTAAGCAAGAGAAGAGCAAGAACGTCTCGAAGGCACTTGGCTCCAAAAATTCTGATTCTATTCTCACTTTGTGCAATTCTGATTTTAATTGTTCAATCTCAGCTTTGAACTCTTCGTTTTCTTGTTTTCCTCTTCTTTCTAATTCCAAAAATTTTTGATTCACAATTGCCAATGCTTGTTGCTTTGATGCTGAACTTTGATGCAAGTTTCCAATTTGTTCATCCCATTCAAATAAAACAAACAAAAATGGCTTAGTTCCACAAACTCTCCCAAATGGGGAAGGATGAGCTGGTAAACAAATTTATGTACCTGATCACTAATCCTCTTTTGTAATGTACAAATCTCACCATCAGATTCAGATTTCAGTTTGATCAAATCAAAAATTTCAAGATCAAAATTCTTGATTCATGGAATTTGATCTTCTATAATTTTTTTAATTTGATTGGACTGGTCTAATTCTTTGTCTTTGAATCTAATCAATTCAGTTTCTTTTTCAATCCCTCTAGTTTCAAAAAACTTTTGCTTCATTTTGTAATTCACTCATCTGATTTTTTAATAGCAAATTGGCTATTTAGTCTTGTTGCTTGGCTTTCATATTTTGCCATTGTCTTTATGATTGGAAGTTTATGACAACAAATGAAAGTCGATCAGCATATAAAGTTGTCTCACCAAGAAAGAAAGAAAGGGATGAAAAAACTGATGTTTCCTGATCTTTTTAGTTATTGATTATTAAGTTCAACCGCTCAATCGATTGTCTCATTTCTTCCACGCTTCCAGACAACTGGTTCTTTTCAACCTCAATGACCATTTTCTCTTGATTCTGAATGACTTGGTCAGCTTGAATATTCTCAACCAGCTCTTGCAATCGATCATGTTCATGAACCAAACAACTACGATCTTCTTTGTTTCTTTCCCTCTCAACTGCTCTTTTGGATCTTATCTTGCCATGCTCTGATTGAGCTTTTGCAACATTCAATTCTAAATCTGAATTCTTGGCCCTCAGCTTATCTAGTATGTTGTCAGTCTCTTTTTGACGGGAAATTCCTGTCTGAACTTCTTTCTCCAATTTTCGAATCAACTCTTCACTAAGTTTATGAACTTGATTACTGAGATCTTCGAAGACCTTGGAATTTTTGGCATCTAGCAGCTTGATCAATTCAAATCTATCATCAGCGCAGACCTGGCTCCGCACAAACAAGTTCAATCATGAACTCAGATTCCTTGCTTGTGAGCATAGCCGCTTGACCACGCACCTCGTATGTTGCTGGATCCCGGATTACACATTGAGTCTGCTTGTATAGATCATTCCACCGTTTGAAAGACTGTCGGGAGATGTTGTAGCCAGTTGAGTCACGGATGATAGAGTGAGAGTATCCAATAAGTGGCATACAAACTGCAGTGATTTTGGTTGCGGCGGCATAAGATTGGAATACCATTTTGTAATCAGAAAATTTGAAGGGGATTGCTGGCAAGGTTGAGGTCAATCTGGAAAAGCCAAGGGCAAAAACCAAAGGCAGAAACGGAATTTGGGGCGCATAACCCCATACATGTGTTTCAATAAAAAAAAATTGTCCAAGGTTTGATGGAAACATAATATATATTTTTATTTTTATTTTTATAAGCTTTTTTTTAACATGAAGTTTTTTTTTTCTGTTTTGTTCAAAAGAAAAGGTTTCAACTGGTTCCTCCCAGAAAAAGTTTTGACTCTTTCTTTCCAGAAAAAGTAGATAATTTCCACTCTTTTTGTTTTTTTTGCTGAGTCTTGTTTTTTATTCATAAAGTTTTATTGTTTTTCAAAAGTTTCTTTTTCTATTTTTTTGCAAAAAAACAAGTTAAATGAATGATGCTAAAGCTGTAAAAAACCCATGTGGTGCTAAATTGGTTTCTTGCACTACTAAATTGTAGTGTAGCACTTACAAAAACTAACAGGGCTATCCTCACATGTAATGTAGTAGTTTCTTGTGCTACACTTTACTGTGGCATAGTGCTTTCAAGAAGTAACATTGCTACACTACAGATAACAGGAGTTCCTGGTAGTGTTAAATTTCTTTTTGAGGCATCTACACTACACTTCGCTAATTTTTTTTTTTTGGGAAAAAAAAAGTAGCATTAGTTGCAAAAAAAAAAAACCACTAATAGTAGTGCTATTGTGTGTAGCTTAATAACCCACACTATGCTATGCTACATGCTACAAGTAGCGTAGCTGGCCCACTGTTGATAACACAGTTACCAAAGTTCTTCCAAGCTACAGGGACTGTTTGGTTCAACCTTACGCTCCAGAAAAAAATTAAAGGAGGCCTCTGTCTTTCCTCCAAGTTTGTCATCATCTGACTTACCCAGCTAAAATAGTTTATGTACATAGAAAAAAATGTAGTATCAGTAAATTCTTATCATTAAGTCCTTGATCATCCTAACTGTGCCCATTGGATCCCCTTCAGAACTCCAACTGTGCCTCTAAACCTCTCTACTGCACCCTTGGTTCCCCTTCAGAACTCAAACTGTGCTCCCCTGGACTCTGTCCCCTTGTTCCCAAGCCCCTGGATCAGTGAATCTGTCCCAGGTTCTTACTCTCTAACTACTATGTGGTATAACATTGGTCATAAACACCCCTGATCACATCAGACCCCAAATACAAGTTGATCATCAACTTAAAAGGGCTAAGCCACCCCAAACATGATGTCTGGTCCCTTAAGTTTTACAGAGAGTTCAACAAACCCCCAGCAATGCCGACTCCTCTGTTTAATTTTATATATATCAAAATTACACTATTTTATTACTAAAGCAAAGGTAGACATAGTTATAAAACTATTTTTTTACACACCTTGCAGTGGGTGTAGTAAAAGGGCATTCAGTCCCTGGAATCACAGCATGATCAGCATCTGATATGACCATATGATTCAAGTAGGGCTGAAAGGCCTCCCTGTGGGAGCAACCAAAACATGTATGCCCAATTTTTTGTTGTGCATACATAAAACTATTATGCACTGTAAATTTTTTATTTGGTTTTAATACAGAAACGAGCTACCAAACAAAACAAAAAAGAAAAAGAAAAAGAAAAAGAGAGAAAAATATGACTGTAAAAATCATGAATTTTTGCCAGTAATACTGATTGGCGTTTACATCATATGAGATAATGAAACAAGATAAAAAGAAGGGAGTAAATGAAGTGACATTATGCAAAGCATAGATTAGAAAAAGGAGATCATAGGAGAAGTAAATCAACAGACGCAAATAGCGATAGGAGAAGCTCTACGTTCAATACGAATGACACCTTTACCGACCAAGAAATAAATAACAGTTCTATTTAAACTAACATCTATACCGATTTTTTCACAAGCCAAGACTAATAAACTTTTAACAGAATCCAAAGGTATACACCAAACGTCTTCATGAGTTGATACTAGTAAATTTGATGGATCATCTAAATCAGAATAACATGATAATGATTTTAATAACTCTTTGTATAAAATTGCTTCAATTAATTGAGCTGGTGTGATTTCATTATTGGGATAACTTGTGATTAATTTTTTTAATGCAGTACTAAAATCATATTTTTTTCAGTCAGAAAATAACTACTAATGTTAACAATTAAGTCAAGGATCTCTGTGCTTACATGGTACTTTTATAAGGCATTTGAGTACATTCTTGTGGTTCTCCTAAATCAAAAGAAAGTTTAAGTAGCGCCTGAGACATAGTACCTAATTTCCAAAACGTATTATTTAATCGATTTACAGCATCTAATCTAGATTCAGGGAGTTGTTCAACTACTTCGATGACATTTTGTGGGGGTTTTGGTGTATCCTGAGGTATGGGCAATGGTAATAAATCTAATTCTGGATTAGTTTTGGGAGGTGAAAAAGTATCAGTATGAGACCGTAGCTGGCTAAGATTCTTTTCAATTTGTCTATGAGAAATTGATTTTGGAGTTGGTGTTTGAGGTGCATTATTGTCATAACCTTGGTCAATTATCATCGATCGCAAGCCGCTTGACTAAGATCAGTTATAAATCAATCAATTTTAGTTACATGCATTCCTGATTGATGATGATATATTGGAAATAATAAAAAAGACTGACTGGAAGCTCATTGCGGACGCGTGGGCTTTTAACGCGTTGAATTGAACGACGAAGAGATTCAGATCGACTTATGACAAAAGGATCGCCAGCATCGAACATGATAGACTTTGTTTTAGAAGGTGTCTTCTTAGTTTTGAGCTTCCTAGGTGACAAAACTGCATTCGGTTTGATTTCAGTTTGCATAATTTTTTCAGATAATTCTCGGAGCTGTTTTTTTTTTTGTGAATTAGAATCAAAAAATCCGAAAGATGGATAAAAAATGAGTATCAAGCTCGTTAAGTAATTATCTAGATGATTTTACCTCCGTTCGCTTTTCATCACGCATATCAGTAAGAGCTAAAATTTCAAGTTGTTCACGTTGAATCAAATCCTCCATTTCCATTCTAGTTTTTCTACGATTGGATCCTTTTTTTAGTTCAACAACAGATTTCTTTCCTTTGTCAGGGCCACGAGAAGTCTGTAGTTGATTGGGCATTGACTAAAAAATGAGTGTACGATCAATCAGGTTATATAATTAAGCATGAAAGAATTGAAACATCCAAAGAAAGAAAGAAAAGTTTAAAACTGACATTCAAGGTTTTTTGAAAACCAGCAATTGAATCTTGAAGAGTTTCCAATTGTCTGGATAATTCCAATACATGTTCTTTTAAACGTGGTTGAGGACTTGAAAAAAAAAAAAAATGAGAAAAAAAATGAATAAGCAAAGGAAGCAATAATTTAAAATTTTTAATAAGAATATGAGATGAACTTACTAAACCTCTAAAAGTTTTTTTATAGCGTTCAAATAAGTTCGAGTGATAATAGCATCACCTGGATTTGAATGTGATTTGGGTAAATTCTTGATATCAGGTAGACTATCTAAGATTGGTTGTGATCTGACAAGTGATGGACCAGAAGCCCAATAAGAAGATTCTTGTACATCTCTGTGATTATTTTCTGGAGTAACTTGAAATAACGATAATTCAGCTTCATCAGCATCCCTAATGTATCTTGCTTCGAATTCTTCATTTGATGCTAGTGCTACACGACTGATTGAGTTTTGAACAGAAAAGTCAAGTTGACCAATTTTTTCCAAAGTTTCAGTTAAATTTTGAATTGAAGTTTGAATTTTATTTTCCATTTTTTATTTTATTTTGAATAAAAATTGATTTTTTTATTTT
This sequence comes from Uromyces viciae-fabae, assembly GCA_000785685.1. Classification (NCBI taxonomy): domain Eukaryota; kingdom Fungi; phylum Basidiomycota; class Pucciniomycetes; order Pucciniales; family Pucciniaceae; genus Uromyces; species Uromyces viciae-fabae. Next base: position 13,810 of record JNCO01001261.1, on the reverse strand, counting down.
TACCTGCAATTGGACTGTAAGGGTGAATTCAACAATTGTTTAAATTCAGTAAAAAAAAAATTTAAATGAATTCATCATTTTATTAGAAAAGAAGGAAAATATAAGAATAACAATAGTTTGTGATATTTTAATTCAAAAAAAGAAAAACTTCAAATATCCAACAACCTTTCAATTTCTGAATTATATTGATCAGTGGAAGAAGCAGTAGCAGAGGTGGGAGTACAATTCACAGCGGAAGAAGAAGGGGTGGAAGAAGGAATTGTAGAATTAACTTTTCTAGCAGCCAATCTAGCTGCAATTTGTGCAAATTTAGAAGGTGGAGGTGTAGGTGTACAAGATAAATCAATTACAGAAGCATTCAATGATTTTATCTGTTCATTAGAATTAGTTGTTATCCGGGATTCACCACCCTCTTTTGAAATCGAACCTGAAACAAATTTAGGAGCCGTAAATCTTGATGAAGATAGCAGAGTGGTTTGATTGGATTCAGTACTTGGTTGACCAATAGGCTTGAAACCAGATGATGATTTTGAAGTAGAAATGGATGAAAATCCAGATGATTTAAATTTAATATTAGAACTTAAACTGGTATTATTGTCATTAATCATCTTTTTATGATTAGTTAAATTGACGGGATATTGATTAACATTTTGTAATTCAATCCCAGGAGTGGATGATTTCAAATTTTCAACTTTGTTGGCTCCCGGGGTAATGGATGATGGTGCAAGTTTAGTCCAACCAGAAGATGGTTTCTTGAATCCATCAGTTCCATTACTCTTGGTAATTTCCGTTTTGGGGATTGGGACTGAGGGTTGTGATGAATCGAAAGACATCCCAGCTGCCCTTGCCATCCGTTCTAATTCCTTTGCTTCTCTTTTTCTCTCTTTCTCTAGTTTAGATTCCGTTGATCGGCCTGTTGCTTTGCGTGCTTCTTTAGCGTCTACCGCACGTTTAGCATGATGATGAGCATACGACCTTTCATGTTCCTCAAATTGACTGATATTTGTATACCTTTAAATAAGCAGTCAAAATAACACAGGACAGATACAAGTAAGACCTCATGAGTCAAATCGAAAAGGAAAGCATGTTGCGTGTATGAGGAAAAAGAAAACCAACCTTTTATCACAAGTTTGACAATAAAATGTCTTTAATCTATCCTCTCGTTCAACAACTCTAGTCTGAATTTCTTTAACTTTTTCTTCTCTTTTAACTTTAGCTTGCTCATCCTCACGTGCGATGATTAAACTTTCAAGTTCTTTTGGCTTAGATATGGCATTAGAAAGCATGTATGCATCTTGAGTTGCTTTTCCAAGTCCAAGTAGAGGAGTCTGAGCTGGGGTTGGAATGGGTTCCCTTCTACCTAAAAAATTGAATTTAAACTTGATTCATTATTTTGATATATGTTTTGAATTTCAATTAGATAGTAGTAGTAAAGCGCACCATGTTGAGAGACACCCAAACCATTCCCCTGGACCCATCCCATCTTCAACAGGAGCTTCATGCCCTTGTTATTAATGTCTAGTTTAAGGTCATTTCCATCAGATGATTTATGGGGATGATCTTGGTTTTGTTGGGCATCATGATCATTTTCTTGAGAGTGATCTTGGGATTGTTTAGCTTTGGAATCTGGTTCTTCGTCACTCAAGATACTACCATAACCGGAAGAAGACGATGATGATGATGTTGATGTTGATGATGAGCTGGAACGGGTACGCTAGGAATCAAGGAGGAATGTGGAATATAAAAAAAGCAAGGATAAAAAGTGGAAGGATTGGCTGAATCATGCTAGAAAGATTAAAGTGTTACCTTGAGATGATATCGTTGGGCAAGCCGAGATAGATCGTCGAGGGATGTCATAGTTAAGAGATGAATTTACAGCTAATTGACTAGATCGACGGAAAGAGACAAGTTTATGTGGGCCCCCGAACGGAGACCGGTCGCAGACCGGGGCATCCGCTGGATGCTCTCCGTAAGAGCGGCTTAAGTTAACTGGGCAAAAATGCCAGTTTCGCATTGGCACAGGCTAAATGTACCGGTTACCGAGGTTGGGTTGAATTTTCGCAGGATGACTATGGATTTAACAATTGTAAATCCGTAACCGACCGGCTAACCTCCTACAAATTTGTAGGAGGTTATCCATTTTTTATCGATTTGTCTGTTTGACCGGTCCCCAATGCGGAAACACGTCCGGTTAACTTAGCCTAACCGGTCGAGTTAACCGGACAAATGCGGATGCCCTTAGACCATCTCCACCGCAGGTATCCATTTGAGTAGCTAAAATCTCAACTCGCGCTACTGCGGCACACGGTTAGCTCTCTGCCTCATGGCAGTTTCCCACCGAGAGTTGCCAATATAGCGCTTGGGAGCGTGAAACCTTGCCCCCGTGCTCATTGAATCTCTTGAACAACTAGATATAGAAAAGAGTAAAAAAGATAAGAAAAAGATGTTGGCTAGCAATGAGACCAACCAGTCCTGATCGGTTTCCTTTGTTTTTGAATTATATCTATTTTTTTTGGGGAGGGGTATTGTTGAACAGAGGAAGTGAAGTATCACAGAAAACTCTTGTGATACTTCACTTTGGTCTCAGCTCTTTGGAGAGCTATAGCAACCTAGATGTAGGAACCCTATAGCTTCCGCGAGCTAAAATTCCAACTTAGCACCCCCTTTGGCGCCTCCGGTGGAGGTGCTAATTGGGCCGCGGGTAGCTAAATTTGGTTTAGTCACTCGATTTAGCTCCTGCGGTGGAGATGCTCTTAGGACTAAAGTCAAAAATATGGCTGGGACAGGAAGGATTTGCCAGCCATATTTCACTTTTTTTATTTCAAAACAAAAAATGCTAATCAAATGAAACTTCCCCAGAGACAGATGGTGGGCTCACATGATGCGCACCTGAGAAAAAATTCACATCCTTCCAAAACTTTTTTTGGAGGAACCCTTCCATTTCTAAGGAAGAAAAAAAAAATTGAAACTCTATCTGAGTGCTATGAAAATTGATCTAGCCATCCATCCATTAAGTCTGAAACATGTTGTTAGAACACAAAGATAAATGTGCAAGATTGAGAAAAATCCCACTGGACAGAGAGAGAAAAAAATGAGACCCTGAAGAGACAACAGTCTTCTCTCACATATTGCCTCCAGCCTCTCTCCACACTGCCGGAAAACCAGACCCCATCCCCAAGAAGGTACTCAAAATTGATGATGAAAATCTCAAAGAATTTATTTACCAAGAAGAACACCGCCAAAGAAAACAACATTGCAAGCCCCTTCAGGTGGATACTGTCTTCAATCTTGTTCAAGCACAAAGTACATTCCTCCTGGATGCAACTGGTTTTGGAAAGTCAAGGATACCTGATATATATATTAATGTGACTCATGTAACTCGGTGTGGATGCATCATGGTTTTGGTACTGGTTTTGAATCCACTTGATGCGCTGGGTGACAATCAAGTATCGGAAAAAATTGAAGCCAGCTACACTGCAATCAATCTCACCAAGCTTAGCTTCAATAACGAGACAGGTGTGCAAATCCAGTCTGGCTACTAAAATTTTGTGTACATTTCACCTGAAATTTGAGAAATGTTTGAATGGTAAACTAAGACCAGACTGATTTAATTTCATGAAAAATTTTGAAATCAGTACAAAACAATAAGAAATGAAGAATGAGAATAAAATGCATCAAGACCAACAGTTATTCTAATAAATAATAAAAACTAATGAAGATGAGATCATTTGAGTTTTGAGGAAGTTATAACTGAAGAACTAACAGTATTTTTGATCTTAAATAAGTGTGAGTTCAGTTTTTTAGAGAATGAGTGAGAAATCTTACATGTGCAATTATGAGTGATAATTAAGATCAACACAATTAGAGATGACTAGTTAAGATTTTTGTTTTAGACTGAATTGATTGTAAAAATAGAAGTGAAAGAAAAAGAAATGAAATGAAATAGAAAGATGAGATTTCAAGATTAGCAATCCAAAGATCAGATCGATATGAATCAGAAGAAGGTAATACCAAGCAAGCTGAATTGATGAGTGATGTGCAAACCGTTGACTAGAATGCACAAGTGGATTGATGGAAACCGAATTTGATTAATTGATATAAAATAAAGAAAAGAACTTTTTGTCGACAAGAGAAAGGTTCTATTTTTAGTTGAGTTTTTATTTATAGTTGAGTGAGTATCTTAAAATGGGGTGTTTGCACTCAGGGCTCATGTACACGTAAGACTACAAGTTCAACAAAATTGAGGAAGAATGTAAGGTGCGGCACAAGGATCAAGGCATATTTTTCCCATCTTACAGAAAATTATTGAATGCCCTTTTAACAAAGAATTCTTTTCCAGTATTGTGAATGTCAGTCACTTGCCGACCAGAGGCATTTAACACCATCAAGAAAAATTTGAAACTAGATGATATCAAAATCCAAATAATCAGAGGGAAGCTCAGTTGGCCTGAAATCCACTTGATAGAAGTCACAATGTTGAACTCATTGGTATCTTGTGTTGTTCGAAATCAATTTATGCCACTAACCAAGAAACTCCAAATAGCCAGCTTTTTCCATGCTTGATTTATGCCAGCACCCAAAATGCAACAAAGAATTTTTACAAGTATTGGATGTTGCTCAAGCCACTTCTTGTCACAATACAAAAGTGGGAGCCAATGTGCACACTGTTACCATTTGGTAAAAGCTGATGAAGATAATAAAGGTGTCATTGATCTCTTCTCAAGGAGTAAACTCCCAATCATTTAGTAAAACCTTGCCCTGGGCATGGGGCAAAGCTGGGTGTCTGTTAGGCAAGTAGTCCACCTGGGGAGGGTTTATCCTTCCCTCATATGCCAGATGTTTGGTAGCGCTGGCCAAGATGGAAATCCTGTGTTGGCCATAATGTTCATGTAAGGCAGCCTCAAAACAAGTAAAAACCTGGTTTCCAACTTTCCAAAGGGCTCCACCCAAACTGATAAAGACAGAATGGATGCTCTGGCAATCACACCACTCTGTTTACGTGTGGTGTTTGCTGTTGATGATAGGTGTGTCACCCGGTTTCATTGCATAGTGTTCATTTATATTAACTCTTTTTTTTTGTTCCAATGACATAGCATTGGTCATGTTCCTGTATGTTTTGATGACCCAGTGTATGTGGCCAAAATTCAAAGTGAGGAGGAAAAAACTTTCCTCCCTTTATGTGCTCTAACTGCATGGTTGAAGCAGGGGAATTCTAAATCCAAAAAATGTGGAAGATCAATCAGAATAATTTTGCCTCATATATCTTAAAAAAAGCCCCTCACACTGCGCACTAGGATGTAAAGCCACCACCCAGTGTGCCAGTATATCTTGCCATGGATCCAACCTCTCAACGCCTTGCAAAAGCTGATATAGAACAACTCTTGGATAGTCTCAAGAGTAAATGTCATGAATTAATTAAAGCTACAGTTGAGATTGGTGGAACAATCATTCCACATGTTTTTTTTTGGGACAAGGAGGCTAAGGCCATAGTTCAAAGCATGGAATGGATACAGAATGCAGACAACATATGTAAATTGATCAAAGGTAAGGCCTTCAAATGGCATTTAGTGACTCTTTGGCAAGTGGTGGTATAATTTAAAGGTAATAAAAGGACCAGAGTGGATCTGGGGGGAGCTCAAGGTAGTCATAAATGTCTAATGGTTTTGGTGTACATTACCAATATTCACTCAACCATGGGATCTAATTCTATTGCTCCCCAAAAAATCTGTACTGCAGCTGAAGCAGCAATAAAGAAAAATTCTCCCAAAAGAAAGAAGGAGATTATGCAAGGAAGAAAAGATCCAGCAAATGCAGCTAAAAAGAAGCAAACAGAAATACAAAAAAACATCATTAATGAAATTAAAACAACTCACAGGATGGTATGAATCTAAATTTCATATATGTCAGCTTGAGTAAGTGGTTCCTCCCATAGTTCATTCTTGCCTTGATTGCCAATGGATTCCATGTCATCAAGTGGTATGTCACACAAGGTACTGATTTTGAAACATGATAATAGTAAATTGGTGGTACCTTCTTTTTGTATCTTCATGAACCCATACACAAACAAGTCTTCAGCTTTAGTTGATTCTTTTTTTGTTTTCAGTTGGATTTTTTTTGTAGAATGTCATGTTTGTTTTACATTTGAATGAAAACGTTAAGTGCCTTGAAAGGAAGGATTTTATTGTGGGACTGATTAAATGAGGCTTTGCAACTCTCCAAACAAATAGATTGAAGGCTTCACTCAATTTGTGTGGAGAGTTTAGCGTAGCGTAATTCTATTTTTTTTGCACTAACACTACTGTTAGCATTAGTTTTTCTTTTTTTTCAGCTAACGCTAACAGTTTTTGAAAGAAAAACAAAAGTAACGTAGTGTAGCGTTAGTTGGATGTGAAAAAAAAAAAAATAACACTAACCAATTTTGGGATTTTGGCCACGTTAGCGGTGTTAGCCTTGAAAAATGATACGCTAGGTGTTAGCGTTAGTTTCCAAATAGCTATAATTCATGTTAGAGTATTATTGAGTTTTTTTATGGCTTATTCAGTATTCCAGGGGGTTTCTTTCCTCACCCTATTTTATCCTTTCATCCTCAACACGTGTCCTCAAGCAGTAGTCACTCACCTGCTCAGTTATTCTATAAAAATCAAGAATCAAGTCTCTAAAAATATTTAAAGTCCTGTATAAAACTAGGAAAGTAATCAACTGAACTCTTCCTCACTCATCAATCAGCCCAGTCTAACTTCTAATTTTTCTCACCTCAAGTTTCTAGTATCCTTGCTTTTTCAGAATCATTTCAAGGATTAATTTTTTATTCAATCTAGTGTCTCATCACTACTGTTTGTTTTATATTTTTCATTTCTTTTATTTCTCCTTTGTTTGTTTGAAGTCAAAAGAACTAACCTTCTATCTTATCAATCTTTCTATTTTTCTTTTTTTGTTCTCTTTCATCAGTCTGCTTTAAAAACTACTCATTTGATCCTCAAGTCCATTTTCATTAAAAAAATTATTAAAATTATTTACAGTGGTTTGTTTATCTTATTGTTTTTTTATATTCGTTTATATTTCTTTTTTCCTAATATCTTTATTTTTTCTTTTTGCTCTTTTTAAAGTCTGGTTTTAGTTTCTTACAAATAAGTAAAAAATTCATCAAGTATCTTTCTTGGAACTAACACTAACTGTTGGTGTAAGCGGTTGATAACACCGCAGTTAGTATTAGTTTTGGCTATGCTACCCATTAGCATTAGCAGTTGTCATTTTTAGTGTAGCAAAAATAAATACAAAAAGTACCACATCAGTTGGAAAACCTAATCAATAAACAGATATTTTGAGTTTTTTGTTAGTATTTTTATTTTTTATTTTTGTTTTATTTTCTTGTATTTTTTTATTTTTGTATTTTAGTATTTTAGTATTTTTGTACTTTTGTATTTTGTTTTCATTTTGTTTAAGAATGATTCAATTTGTATTTATTATTTATAGGCAGACATCCAAATTCACACTGTCTGGTTAAAAATTGAAACACACTGCACTATTAATTCATGGGCTTTACACTTAATATTGCAGTGTGGTTCAACTTTTTCACCAGACAGTTTGAATTTAGATGTCTGCCTATATATATTGATTTTGTCTTCAAAAAAAAAACCATAAACATCAGAATACAAACACTGGGTGCAATCTTGTGTCCTGCAGTGTAGACAGGTTTCACAGTCCTGTAAGACTAACAGGACATGGGTTTCCCGCAGCAATACAGGTCATGAGGTGGGGATCTAAACACACAGGCCGGCAGGGCCACCTGTCACATGCGCAGTAACTGCACACAGGGGTTCACAGGCCTGTCCACAGCATGACACTTACAGGACATCCTGTCATGAAAATGATGCATGTGTGAGGTTGTGGGTGAAGGTCCTGTAGGTTTACAGGAATGTGAAACCTGATTATGATACAGGACATGATATTGCACCCGGTGAAATAAAGATAAATAAAGATAATAACTAAGATAATAAAAAATCTAAAAATATAAAATGTGTCTGCCGGATTTGTTAGATTTCTGGACTTGAATATTGTCTGGGTGACCACAGCTGTATCAGTCATCATCATCAATTGCTCTTTTCCCTTTTTTTTTTTTTTTTTCAAAATTCTCATCACACTTGCTTGTTAGAATAGTGTATCTGTAGTAGTAGCTTAGCTGTACTTCTATATCTAGTGTAGCCTTATGTTAGTCTGGCTTCTAGTGTAGCGTAGCACAACATCAGGATCAGTTAAGCTGGAAAATCCTTGAATTCTGTTAGGGGAAAAAAAAATTGTGTTACTTGTTAGTGCAGCGGCAATTTTCAGACGCTAGAAATAAACAAATTTCTGAAAAAAAAAAATTGCCGCTACACTAACCAACAGAAATTTGTAAAAAATCTGCGCTAGAAATAACAACAATATGAAAATGGAAAATGTCTTCTACGCTACGCTAAAAGGGCCAAATAGTGTAGCTTGGCATAGTGACCCAGCTTCACTAAAGCATATCTTGTAGCTAGATAGAAAAGGAATATCTTCATCAAATATCTGAGCAAAAATCGAGATTGTGAGCCAAAAAAATGAAAAAGAGAAAGATGTTACACTTACTGTTTCAATGTTTGGTGGGAAAAAATGCTGGTGTCTTTCAATCTGAGTGCCTTTTCCGCTCTTTTTGTACATGTACTTCTTGTTGTTTTTCTATGACCTTTCCTCCACTCTCATACTTTATTAATTTCTCTCGTGTTTAGTTACTACTAGTCTAAAATATCTTAATGTCATGTCTCAGATTATTAGTGTGTAGTTGCTATTAGTCTAAAACATATTTATATCATGTGTAGTTGTGATATAAAAAAAAAAAAAAATCAGCTCATATTTACTCCATGTGTAGTTGTGGAGTATCTTACATTGTTGAGTTCTTATTCAATGTGTAGTTGTTGAATATCATACTTAGCTTAAAATTAGTTTTGTACCATGTGAAGTTGTGGTACAAATGCTTTCCATGTGTAGTTGTGGGAAGTTTCTTTTATTCTTGTAATATGTCACAAGTTTGTGACATATTTTCTCTCTCTAATTTTAGTTAGTTTTGATGAAATAAAAAATCATCAAGTTTTGAGGCTAGATTCATCTTAAATTAAATTGTCCCCAAGCTCCTCTTTCAACCAACTCTCTACTACCTCTAAAATCCCCACTCTCAATTCTATAAATTCAACACTTCTTTGGATTTCCAGGTAGAAATCCTTAGCAATAAAATGGTTGGTACAGCCACTGGGAGAAAAAAGAAGTGAGTTCTGAATCAGTTTGGCTATAAAAGGTAAAAAAATAAGAGGAATGAATCTTATCAGGCAGGGGAGTTTGATCACATAATTTTTGAGCCCTTTCAAAGGCTGGGTCATCACAGCCCAGATTTTCCATATATTGAGGAGGCAATCATTGTCTTTTGCTTGCATGGCCCGGTGTGCTTGAATGACCATGGAGAATTCATGGGTTTGGAGTAAAATATTGTTGTTTTTGGAGTAAAATATTGTTGTTTTGGTTATATTGCAAGAGGCTTCATCTTGCACATGACCGGTTCAGAATTGAAAGTAGAACTGGTCTATCATCTTGTTTCTGATGGAAGTATTGGTTGTGGGCTTTCCTGTGTAAATGTTTGGACAAGATTGTTTTTGGTTTGCATCACAAACCTAGAATAGAAAGACTATGTTAGAAAAGATCAAACATAGCAAATGTGCATGATGAGAATTGGAAAATCTTACTTCAAGCCATAAAGAATGGTTTCTTCATGTACTTGCTCTATTTACTTGAGAATTATGGAGAAATATTTCTTCTTTGGATTAGATTTTTCTTCAGGAACACCCAGGGAATGAAGTACATGCTGTGCATCAGTATTGACAGAACTATTATAGCAGAGAAAATATTCCAAAGTGTATGTGAAGCCCCAAGCTGGAACAAAAGCCCATTAAGGTTTTTGTGAGATGATTTAATTCAAATTTGATTAAAATGATGATTCTAACATATACTATCACATTAATGCGGCCAAATAGTGAAGTGTAGTGCAGCAGCCCAGTGTTTGAAGAGTTTCTTTAGGACCAAATTATATTCTTCTATTTGTTCTGTCATTTTAAATAAAACAGAACTACTCAAATGAATCCATTTCTCAGTTTTAATTCAAATTCAATACATCTTAACAGGCCTTGATTTAGAACACTAGGGAAAAAACCAATCAAACCTGCCTATATTCCATACCACTGACCTAGGGAGGTTATGGATGGGATTTGGGACCTTCAAATAAGAATTGGGGAAGCTTCAAACAAATTTTCAATTTTTTATCCCAAAGAGATAATAAATTTTACAGCTGATTTTCAGAATGTGTACCTGTTTTTGCCACAATATTGAGTCAGTTATATCAATTGATCTACCTCAGTTAATCCATACAGGCATCAGTCCTTTATCTATTTATCTTTAGGGACCATGGTCAAATTCTCTTTTGAAGAAATTCAACTGCCACAATTGGGTGAGAGGATTATCAAGAAACCTTTAATGCAATATTTTGTTTAATCTCCCCTTGATGAATTCCTTCAAAGCCAAGTTCAACCATGATACTCTTGAATTCAATGGCATATTTCCCATGCCTGAAGACTGGAGGTTTTTTTAAATTAATTCAAATTAGCTTTTTTTGTAAATGAATTAAAATCTAAATATTTTGCTTGATCTCAAGGCTCATCAGTGCAGTTACCAAAAAAAATGCCAATGCACCAACCCACCATAGATGCCTTGAAGTTGAAATCAATTTTAATAAATAGCAGTCATTGGAATGGTCATGGACAGAGCTGAGACATCCATTCCCTCTCTTTCAGGCTCCTTGAGACAGGACCATGATTTGAATGGAACCATGTGAGAATTCTATAGTGATTTGTATTACATATTTGGACCCTAATAACATGACACTATGTCCGAGTGGTTAAGGAGCCGCCCTGCTAAGGCGGTAGGTTTACCTGCGCGAGTTCGAATCTCGTTGGTGTCGATTGGTTTTTGCGAGTGGTCATTTACGCAGGGGTCTTAAGCCAATCATGGAGATGGTGATGTTTGGGAGCAGTATGAAAATATTTCACAAAAACCCCCAATGAAATCATTTTTCAAAATTATGATTATAATGTCAGAGGTAATGAATTTAGTGTAGAACGGGCTGGCAGCCAGCATTTTCGGCGGACTTCCTGAGTAGAAAAAGAAAAGAGATCCACTCGGAGCTTTTGGAACTTAGGCAGATGTGGAAATTATATTTCAGGTAGAAAACGCTCTGCGGAATTTCTCCGTGGCTTGCGATTTCTATGATATTGATTTTATTGGAGACCTTGAAGGATGGTACTGTAGATGCCTGACTCTGAAAAACATCACTTTTTTCGTTCTTAGAAAATCACTCCTTGCTTCCTCGCAGAGGATTGCATGATCAATTGCTTAAACATGATGTTGTGAATTATGTGGAATAGCTTTTTTTGTTTCGGTGCGTTCATGATCCAAGCTTTAAACGCAAGTGGTGATAAAATATGAGAGATACATCTGGATGAAACTTTATTGAGCCATTGTAAAAAGTTTATTAATACAAACTGAATGACGATCTCCCCCTTTTAGCAGAATGTATTGAACAAACGATCACCACTATCACCAAGCCCAGGAACAATCATTCCCTTCTCTAATTTTTGATCAACGGAGCCACACCAGATTTGAAGGCCAGGGCAATCCTTGATGACAGCTTGAAGACCGGGCATACTGGCTAAAATAGTGATTAACTTGATATTATTCATCGGTATTCCGGCGTTGACCAGCATGCTACAAGCCGCAATAGCCGTGCCGCCTAATTTTGGAAACATGTATGAAATCAGTTGTGCTCTCACCGGTTATAGAGTCCATGATGAAATATCTTACAGACCTGTCGCAAGAATAGGATCGAGCAAAAATACTACGTCAACTTGGGGAATTTCAGGCAACTTTTGGTAATATTCCACCGGTTGGAGTAGTATTTTATCACGGAATAATCCCAGGTAAAACACCGATGCATCAGGAAAGATGTCCAAGAAAGCTGCACATGATTGGATCCATTGAAAACAATTCTCAATCAGCTCATGTTACTCTGATTCATGGTGATACTAGAACCAAACAAATTGACATACCATCAGTCATACCGATCCCAGCTCGGAGTATGGGAGAGATACCAATACGTCCTTCAATGGCAGTACCCGTATACGGTGCGATTGGCGATTGGAGCTGTGTACTCAAATAATGTCACTAACTTAGCGGAATATTTTTGGCTTCAATGCAATCAGCTGACCTACACCTTCGACGGACGTGGTTTCCAAATCCCTCGATGCATCGATCGCGAGTATGAACGAAATATCTTTCAAAAGTTTTCCTGATCATCCCAAAGCGAGGATTTACTACCTTTGTCAACATGAGGGTCAAGTTGAGATGAGGTCTGAGTGCACTCTCCAATCAGAAATTGAACTCAACGAAATTCGGCTGGAGGTGAGTTCTTATCTCTAAGCTTCGACATCTTGTGCTTGAGTACAGGGTGGGAAGATCTGAATACAGAGATGGAAAACAAAACTTAGTGCCAAGTTGAAGTTGGACATATTTGTATCATACATTAACTCACATGTGAAGATTGGCCAGCTCATCGCTAGAATCCTGGACTGACGAACCCATGATAGAGCAAGAATACTCAGATTTGTTCGATTATGAGGAAAAAACAAATACAACTTTGCACTACGTCATCGAGCTTCCTCATCAGCGACCCCGCAAGGATACACAGCGGCTCCATTTTGCCAAATTGTGTACCGTCGGGCCCGCGCGACGTACTGCGTTACGTGGATTGGCCACCTCCCGCAGCGGCTCCATTTTGCCAACTTGTGTACCGTCGGGCCCGCGCGACGTACTGCGTTACGTGGATTGGCCACCTCCCATTTATTTTAATTACATAGTTTATTTTCTACTTTTAGAATTTCTTACTTCTAATTACATAGTTTATTTTCTAGAAGTTTCTTATTTATAGTTATTTTCTAGAAGTTTCTTTGTTTATTCTTATATCCTGTATGTTACGGTAGTTTCAAGTGATTTCTAGAAATTTCCATTCATTTATAAATATTATTCTCTCGAGGAAAATATTTCTTCAAGTTGTTATTTTTGTTTCTTACCTTACCATTTTAGAAATATATGTAGTAATTAAAACCTATATGTTAGAAATAAGACCCTTAAATCTATAAAAGCAAGATACTTACTAGATTAAAGATTCAGTTGCGTTTGCAATATTCCGACACGGAAATTCCTTGGCATAGCATTAGTTTTCCGATGCTTGTAGTACTTTGCCCTTACAATTATAACAACTTCTTTTCTTAACCATGTCATCGCTTTCATCAAATCTCCCTTTGGATACTTTAGAACAGAAAGTCTCTCAATTAACTAGCCAGCTTTCTACCTTAAAAATTGATTCTGCCGACAAAAAAGAATTCAACCTTCTCTTTGCCGAAGTTAAATCCCTCCAGAATGCCTTTAAAATTTTTTCTGAGGACGTTAAGGATATTAATAGTATGAAATCCCTCTTCTCCGACATCACTTCATTAAAATTACAAGTCCTTCAACAGTTTAATGACGTTAACAAAGCACTGGGAGAAATTAATGCCACCCTTCAACAACATGCCTCCCAAATCGTTGATCTCTCCCGTACACCCTCCAACCAACAAGATGTCCCGAATTACCTTACGCCACCTTTTCTGGAAACCCTCGTGAAACGAAAAAGTTTGTATATTTTATTCGTGAAAAA
>KN361255.1:0-22128 GCA_000785685.1 Uromyces viciae-fabae | reverse complement strand
TTTTTTTTTTTTTTTTTTTTCTTTTGGTGAAATTGTGGGGCAATGTTAAGCATTTTTTTTTTTTTGATGAAATGAGGTTGAGGGAGTTTTTTTTGTGGGTAAAACTGGTAGTGTAGCAACACATGTAGCATTGCTAAACTGGTAGTGTATTGTAGGGTAGCTGCAGACCAACCATGCTAACAGGCAGGACATTTTCTGTTATTTGCACCCAAGTTACGCTACAAGCTTTTGTAACTTTTAAAATTTGGAAACTAATGCTACAAGCACCCAAAAAGAAAAATATTGTTACACTACATGGTAGCATATTGCAAATAAAAATTAAGCTAACACTACACCTTGCCACCTTGATTGCTTGGGTGTTGCTTGCTAGCAAGTGACATCAAGGAGGCTCAGGTTCATCTCCTCCCTATGTTGAACACATTGCTTGGTACACAGTGACTGTGCATAATACACAATCACTGTGCAGTGTAGATGCAACAGAGTTTGTACTGAGCTTGGACCTATGCTTGGTCCAATCTCCTGGATGTCTCTTGCTAGCAAGCAACACAACATTTTTTGTGGTGTGCTAGCTACAAAAAATGATGCTACACTAAATGTTTCAGTCAGAAAGTGTAATGTAGTTTAGCAGCCCACCTCTTGCTTGGAATCCTTCAAGTGGCTCCAAACCTAACTGCTCTTCTGGCCAGCTGAGGTAGGCTGAGTGACTGTGCTACCTTTATTGTGGGGGGGGGGTGATTGGGTGGAGGGTCAGTGAATTTTTGCTTCATCTGAGGGGTTAAAGAGTGTTTCCATGAAATTTGCGTGGGTCTGTGACCCACCACACAAGAAAATTCAAAATAACCATGTGATATCCCTGTTCGCTGTGGATTGTTGAAATTCCAGTCTCATAATCATGACTTTCACCTGTTCAAATTATAATGCTCAAGTCTTTACGTTAGTTAGTCTTAAATTCCAGTCTAGTGATATGCTAAGTAGCATATTGAAGTTAAACCAGTTATATATTATGTTAGTTACATAAAATAGTCTAGTAAGTTATGAGATAGTTTCTCATCCAAAGTTCTTCTAGTTGAAGTAAAAAGTAGTCCTTCTATGTTGAAGTAAAATTAGTTCTTCTATGTTGAAGTAAAAGTAGTCCTTCTTATTGAAGTAAAAGTAGTCTTCTAGTTGAAGTAAAATAGTAGTCTGTTAGAATCATATTGAATATATTCAATTTGTAAATACTATAAGTTTAGTATTATAAACATTGAAATAAAAACCAATTGACTCCAACACTTATTCTTCTATTTCTTGAATCAATCCAAGTGTCTCTGATACTTGTCCCTTTTTTTTATAAAAATACCTTATAGTTGTTGCTTTAGCCCAGTCAGCAAAGCATTCAGCTATTTGCGTTAATTTTTCTCCCAATTCTTCAATCTTCTTCAGTCGAAAAATCAACATGGATTTCTGCAGATAGGTAATTGGGATAGGTCCAAACCCCCTCCTAAATCCATGGGATACAGCCCTAATCTTGACTGGTGGATAGAGGGGAGGGGAGGGGGGGGGGAGGCTCAGGAGGAGGGGGAGTGGGCCACATAGGATTATAAAACTTTAGATTAATTTAAAGATTTAAATTACTTGGAGCAGTAAACTGAAAATAGAAAACAAATTAGAATTGATTTGAAACAGAAAGAAACATTTTAAATTTAAGAAAAAGAATAGAAACAAACTAGACACTGGGAATTGGTTGATTCAGTTGAAAGACTTATTGATTTTAGCTGAATTGAAGATCTGATTTATTTATTGAGAGTTGAGACACTAAGATTGTTGAAGATTAGTTGATTGAGTTATTTTAGTTTTAAAGTGAGAAGAAGAATAGTGAGATCTCAGCGAAAGCACAATTGAGATTTTGAATTTTACAATTAAGAAGAATCAAAGAAATAAAGAAGAAAATTGAAAAAGAAGAAGAAATAAAACAAAAGAACAAGAAATAATTAAGAGTTGATTTTGATTGATGATTGACGTTAAGATTGATTCGAGTTAGAGTTTTGATGAGTTGATATTGTTTTTGAATTAAATTATTTATTCTTATTTTTAATTTGAGTCGAGAAAGAACTTGACTAGCGGTAGAATTGGTGACAGATTAGTGACACTTGAGATTTTAATTTTCTTCAATATCTTACAAGGATTGGGATTCTAGTGTGTTGAGGTTAACCAAAGATGCAAGAGGAGTCCATTCTTCTCATCTGGTGTAATCATTGCCCAGTGAGATTAGATTAGAATAAATAATTTCAAACTATGCCAAATACTGGGTTTCTGATAAAATAGCAGGGTTCACAATACATATTTCTGAGTAAGATCTTAACTTCCAACCGCTGCACCATGGCTTTGGGCTCAAAAATCTGTTCTAAAGATATATGACCAATTTTATGCGCCCGCAAGAAAGTTTTATCCCTCCAAGAACAGTCTGATGCCCCGTATTTTATCATAATCGAGATTGGGCCTGGAATGGGTTTTATTGTTTTACTCATGAAAAAGGAAGAAGAATGTTACTTTTTGCAATACTTTTCAGTACAATGAAGCATGTTAATTGGTGCTCCATTTACTTTGACCATGTACTAATTCAATGCTTCCCTATCTTTTCTCTTTCTTGAATCTCAAATTTAACTTGCTTCAGATAGTCTAGAGAGGCTCCACAGCATGAGGATAAGAGTGAAGATAAAAGAAAAGACATTTTCTTGTGATTTTTCAAAATTTCCTTAAGAAATACCACAAATTTAATTAATGAATTAAAAAAAATTCACATTTACTACTTGAAGGATGACTTTCTCATCAAATGACCTCGATCAATTCATCAGTCAACTGACTCAAGAGATATCAAATCACATTGGATTACTTCAACCTAACCCATCACTTACCAAACGACTCATACAACTATTTCAATCTCCCTGTGCTAGCACAATTACCACCTTCAGCAAGAACATCAAGAGTTTCGGTAGATTTTCCGATGAATTCATTTCTGATCTATGGAATAAACTCTCTTCAAGAAACGACTTGAATGTACTTTCTTCTTCTATTGATCTTTCCGCCGATCCATCACAAGGAAGTACGAACGATCTCAATCTCAGCGGTGATGGGAAACCCGTGGTACCGCAGATGGTTATTCAAGATCGAGATCTTCTTCAACCTCACCCCTCTTCGGCTGCTGGTGGACTATCTCTCCCCAATAAATATACAGGATCTCTTCGACTCGGAAAGGATGATAGTCAGAAACATGTCTTCAAGCAGCCTCAAACTCCACGCACCTCAGAATTGGGTTTAGATCGTTTGGCAATGCGTAAACGGGCCGAAAATGCATTGATCGAGGAACGGGACTCCAAAAAACCTAAGCCACAAGCTCAAGAATCTGAACAACAGCCGGAATTTAAAAGTAATCTCTATCCCCTCTATCCCTAGAAGTAATCAAATCAACATGTTTTTAGGTTTTGACCATATCTCTCTTATCCAGTTCCCACTCGGCCCGCCTCTCAACGCTTCAATCGGCGTCCGAGACCAGATGAGACCCCCTCTCATGGACCTGGGCTTTCATCAACCGCACAGGCTAAACTAGATGAATATCGCAAAAGACGTGCAGCTCAACCTTCCCAAGAAAAATTCGACTCCCGCAATATTAAACCTAATCCAGAGGGAGCTCTGAAAGAATTTAGAGAACGCGCCAATCGCTCTCATCATTTGGAATCATCAAGATCCCATCATCACCGCCCTTCCCACCGCCTCAAGAACCATGAGCTACCAAACGGCTCTTCGACTCAAAATCTGAGTCAGATAACCGATACACCTTCTAGTGGAGTCGGAGGCGCATCTTCTCAGATTATCAAAGGCCGGGCTTGGGATTCTACTCCATTGACGTCGGTTTCTAATCAATCCGAAAAGAATTCAGATCCGTCGTGGGCGTTCACTCCTCGTTCATCAAATAGACCACCCACTAGCAGAGAATGGGACACACCTCGAACTCAACTTCATCTTGACCTGGTACCACCTCCTGACTCTGGGATCGATGCAAGAGAATGGGAGGAAGAACAAATACGCTTAGATCGCGATTGGTACAATCATGAAGAAAGCAATGCACTGGATGATTACTACAATCCTTTTGGTGCTTACGAAGAAGAATCTAGCACGGTAGAAACCCAAAATGAAAAGGGAAAAAAACGCATGACTGCCACTCAAGCTGCCCGTCACGAAGAACAACAGTTATGGGAAGAGCAGCAGCTTCGCATGAGCGGTACGGGAAACAAGAACCGAAGAAAGCTAGATTTGGATTTCACAGACGAAGAAGAATCCCGAGTCCACCTATTGGTCCATGATCTGAAGCCACCTTTTCTTGATGGACGGTTGATATTCACTAAACAACTCGAACCGGTCAATCCCATTAAAGATGCAACATCTGATTTGGCCATATTTAGTAAGAAGGGGAGTGTATTGGTCCGTGAGCAACGCATGCGCAAGGAAAGGGAGAAAGCTGCTGCTAAGGTGGCAGCACTCGGTGGCACTACGTTAGGAAATTTGACTGGAATAAAAGAAGAAGCTGAAGTTGATGGTGAGTTTTTTTCGCAATTTCAGCGTTTTTTTTTTTAAAAAAAAAAAATTTATCCATCAAGTTATCATTCAATCAGAACCTGTCATCTATCTTTGCGTTTCGATTTTAAAAACAAGCGATCGATCAAGCGGCATTAGATGTTGCTACCGATTCATCTACCGCCCAGAATCCGCAAAACTCTAACGAAGCAGACGGGCATGTTGCCCGAAAAGAATCTCAATTCGCTTCCCATCTTAAAAAAGCAGAGGGCGTCAGTCATTTTTCCAAAACCAAATCTCTCAAACAACAACGGCAATATCTTCCAGCTTTTGCTTGTCGGGAACGGTTACTGAAGCAGATTCGTGAAAATCAAGGTATGCATCTCTCATTCAAATAACTTCACAAATCTGTTTAGTCCCATTCATTTATTCTTTGCTTCAGTGACAATCGTTATTGGAGAGACCGGGTCTGGGAAAACGACTCAATTGGGCCAATTCTTGCATGAAGAAGGATATACTAAACATGGAATCATTGGCTGTACCCAACCCCGGCGTGTAGCTGCAATGAGTGTTGCCAAACGAGTTAGCGAAGAAATGGAAGTAAGTTTTTTCCATTCCTCTCTTAATAATCAAGTAATACACCGCCTGATCATTGTTTGAATCTTAGTGTGCATTAGGGCAAGAAGTTGGGTATGCGATTCGATTTGAAGATTGTACTTCCGACAAGACTGTAGTTAAATGTAAGATCAGGGGCCTTATCGTTAGACCAGTTCAGCCTCTACTTCGCACTGCCACATAGCTCATTTTCGATTTTTTATTTTGCGACTAGTCATGACGGACGGTGTGCTCCTAAGAGAATCTCTGAATGAAGGTGATTTAGACCGATATAGTGTCATCATTCTTGATGAAGCGCATGAAAGATCACTATCTACTGACGTCTTAATGGGTCTACTTCGAAAAAGTTTAGTCTAAAGTTTTCCTTCTTTTTTTGTATCAGGCTTGAGATGCTTAAATTTATGATCACGTTTCATGTCAATTAGTTCTCTCCAGACGAAGGGATCTCAAATTAATCGTCACTTCGGCTACTATGAATGCTGAAAAGGTCGGTTGGTATTTCGCCAAATCGCCTGCTTGTAATGTGATGTATCTACATTACATCTCACAGCCGAGCTTACGGTTGCCATAATTTTTTTTATACAGTTTTCCCGGTTTTTTGATGATGCACCAGATTTTACTATTCCTGGTCGAACCTTCCCAGTAGACATTCTGTTCAGCAAGACTCCTTGTGAGGATTATGTGGATAGTGCAGTCAAGCAAGCTCTGCAGATCCATCTTTCCTCTCCCCCTGGTGACATTTTGATTTTCATGACTGGTCAAGAGGACATTGAAATTACTTGTCAAGTTATCAAAGGTAAAACTTGCTGCGAATTCTTGCTATTTTGGGAAATTCCTTAAACTAATCGATCGATTGTCGATCATCTCTTCGTTTATTTAGATCGAGTCAAACAACTAGATAATCCACCAGACCTTTCAGTGCTTCCGATATACTCCCAAATGCCGGCGGATTTACAAGCCAAAATTTTTGAATCTACTCAAGATGGGAGACGGAAATGTATTGTAGCAACTAACATTGCTGAAACTTCATTAACTGTAGATGGTATTATGTATGTAATAGATTCAGGTTTCAGTAAATTGAAAGTTTACAACCCAAGAGTCGGGATGGATGCTTTACAAATTACTCCCATCAGTCAAGCTAATGCAAACCAAAGATCCGGAAGGGCTGGCAGAACCGGAAGCGGGTTAGTTCCCCCCTCTATTCTATATTTACAAAACTTTTTCAGAGATTAGCTGATTACATAGTTTCTTCGTGCATTCCCTCTTTCACACCTAAGCACGTGTTATCGATTATACACAGAACAAGCATTTAGAGATGAACTTTTCCCTAATACTATCCCAGAAATCCAAAGGACTAATTTGGCCAATACTGTATTACTTTTAAAATCATTGGGAGTTAAAAACTTACTCGAATTCAACTTCATGGATCCCCCTCCTCAAGAAAATATTCTCAAGTTCGTAATTTCCCGAATCATTTTTCGTGTAAAGAATAACAAGTTGAGCTTCTCAGGCTTATCGCTATCTATTCAAAATAATAATACTTAGCTCGATGTATCAACTTTGGACTCTTGGTGCTTTAGACAATGTGGGTGAACTAACTCCAGAAGGACGAAAGATGTCAGATTGTGAGCGCGATTTTTGTCCTTCAGATTTCCTTGGGTTAAACAGCCTTCTATTTTTTAAATCGCTAATTATATTTCATGTCCTTTAGTTCCAATGGAACCCTCACTTGCTAAAATGCTTCTAACATCAGTAGAATATAAATGTTCAGAAGAAATGGTCACTATCGTCTCCATGCTCTCAGTACCTTCCGTATTTTATAGACCTAAAGAAAGGGCTGAAGAGAGTGATGCAGCTCGAGAAAAATTCTTTGTTCGTGCTTCTTTTTCTCTCTCTTCTAAATCCCTTTCCCACATTGTCATTTAAACAATCAATTTCAGTCGTAAAATCAACTCTCGCGGTTTGTTTTAACGACTGTTTGATCGATTAATTGATTTTATGTATATAGGTTCCTGAGTCTGATCACTTGACGCTCTTGAACACCTATACCCAGTGGAAGACTAATGGGTCAGTTGCCTCAACTTATTTCTTCTAGTTAAAATCATTTATAGTTGAACAAAGTTGGTCATATTGACAGCTCGATGTTTCTTAAAATCCAAATAGATTTAATGACATTTGGGCCAGCAAACATTTCTTACACCCAAAACTATTAAGAAAAGCACGCGAAGTTAGAGAACAATTAGTAGATATTATGAAATCCCAAAAGTTGGACTTGGCAGCTTGCGGGACTGATTGGGATGTAATTCGGTAAGCAATCAAATTAATTATCAATTAAATTTTACATGTTTTAATTAAAATTTTACCCATTAGTAAATCTATATGTGCTGGATATTTCCATCAAGCCGCACGTGTCAAAGGTATTGGAGAATATCAAAATTGTCGAACTGGTGTTCCCATGCAATTACATCCCACGAGTGCACTTTATGGACTCGGTTTCTTACCTGATTACGTTGTTTATCATGAGCTTGTTCTTACAAGTAAGGAATACATGCAATGTAAATTATCTCATCTTTCTTACATTCAAGTATTCAATCCAAATAAGCTATTACAGTTTTCTTGGTTTCTAATGTCTCATTTGCAATTGTTTTTAGGCGTTACATCTGTTGATCCTTATTGGTTGGCTGAATTAGGGCCAGCCTTCTTTTCGTGAGTTTTCCACTAGTTTTTTTTTTTTATTATGACACGAGTCCTATCGATCCCCCTCTCCCCTTCAATTAAGTCCTGCTGTTCAACATTTCCCCTATTTTTGTGGTGATTAACAAATTGTAGAGTACGGGAGCAACATTTTACGGAACGAGACAAACGAGTAGCCGATGAGAAGTTCAACCGACAGACTGAATTACAAATGGAGATGGAAACTGATCGAAAACGTAAAGAATCAGAAGTGGAAGAGTTAAAGAAAGCTAAAGCAATGGCTAGTCAAACGCCTCGAGTCCTTGGCGTCGGTGGACCTCAGGTTGCTAGATTGGCAGGATATGGAGCAACTCCCAGAAGGACTCCGAGACGGTTTGGAATGTAACTTAGTGCATTGTGTTGTCATCTAAAACATCCTTATTATTGCACATGAAGAATTCATTTCATTCAACATTCACTTGTATCTATTTGTTTGTGTTTCTTTTTGTCATATATATTTCATCTTTTGTTTATTCTTGAGTCATTCCATACCCAAATACTTGACGCAAGGGTTAAGAATGTGACATTTCAAAACCAGAATCAGTTCAATCTTAATAAGAATCCAACCTGTTTTACATACCTGGAAGAACAATATCCAAAACCATGAGATCCATCAACACGCTTCCCATCCAAATATGGCCGAGGCAACGCTTCAAAAGTCGTTCATCACTCCTAAGCATACCAGGGATAACCTACTATAACCCTTCATCGAAGAGTATTAAAACAGAAATAATTCAAACTTGTCGATTTTATTCAACTCATGACTCCAAAATCAATTCATCGCTCATTCCTATCCCTTTGTCTTTTGAAAAATTTCAACCTTCTGATAGTCAACCTCACAACTCAGCATCACCCATTGTTATCTTACATGGACTTTTTGGATCTAAACAAAATTGGAGATCTCTCGCTAAAAAGTTATCTCAACTTTCTAATAAAACTGTTTTTACTTTAGTGTGTACTATCTACTCTTAAATTAAATTAAAAGAACAACAAAACTTATAGCATTTTCCTCTTTTTCTTTTGAATTTTTGAAAATTGAGTAGGATTTAAGAAATCATGGTGAATCTAATTCAACGCCTGGTTTTACTTCTTACCTCGATTACGCAATAGATGTTAAAAATTTCATGAATCAAAAAAAATTAAATCAAGTCATTTTAATGGGACATTCAATGTATGTCATTAAAGTTCAACCAGTTCACGTTTTTTTAAAAAAAAACCCAAAAAATTAAGACGAATCTATTGATCACTCTTTTTGTTATTGTTTCAAACATAAAATAAAACCTGAATTAGGGGAGGAAAAGTAGCTATGACATTAGCATTGGAGGATTGCAAGAATTCAGTAGCATCACCAAATCAAAAAGAAGATCAAATTTTAACAACAGAAGAAAATAAAGATTCAAAATTAATTGAAAAATTAATTGTAATAGATATTGCACCTGGAAAAGGATCCATTTCTGAAAACTTTTTAACTTATTTAGAGGCTTTTAGAGTTATTAATTCGACGCTTGTTTCAAGTAGGAAAGAAGCCGATAAAATCTTGAGTAAATTTGAAAAAGTTTGTTCAACTCCATTTCAGATCTTCTAGGATAAATTCAAATTTGTTTGCACGTTTTATCCTTATTGCTGACCTCCATCCTTTTTTTTCTTCCTCCTATTTGCTATCTTTCCCTTACCTGTTATTTTTTTATTTAAAAAAAAAAAAGGATTTAAGTGTAAGACAATTTTTATTAACAAATTTAAAAAAAGTAGAAAAAACAGAAGAAGAAAACGAGATGAGTGAATATAAGATAAGATTACCCATAGAAGTATTAGAAGAACAAATTCAAAGTAATCAAATAGGAGATTTTCCATTTGATTCTAATGATGATCAAATTATTCCTTTTACAAATCCTAGTTTATTTATCAAGGGTGCTAAAAGTCGTTATATTAACAAACACAATTCACCTATTATTCATTCTTTTTTTAAAAATCTTGATTTTATTACTCTGGATACTGGTCATTGGGGTCAGTTCATTTTTTTTTCCCCATATTTTATGATTCTCTTTGTTTTCTTTCTTTCTTCTTTTTTATTGAATGCATGACTAATGTTAACTTCTTAATTTTGCATTTAATTTTAATGATAATAATAAAAATACTTTCTTAAATTTGATCTTCCTGCAAAATCAATAAACAAAGTCCATGCTGAAAAACCTAATGAATTCTTACAAGCTGTTGTCAATTTTATAAAAGAAAAAAGTAAATAAATCAATTCATGTTTTTTCTTTTTTCCTTCATTGAATAAATAAAGATAATTTCTTTTTGAAATACGAACTATTTCATCCTTCCATTTTATTGTAGTGATGAGTTTTAAGTAAAGTGTAGAATTGATTTGGTTGAATATGAATTAGTTTATAAACTAATCTCTTTCTCAAAATCAATATCTTCAGATTTAAATCATGGAATCCATCAATCCAACTCAGGAAATTGACAATCAACTCAAAATAGAACACTTATCAGAACAACTCTCTTCACTCGATTTACCTGAGCCATCTGCTATCACCAATCTTCAGCTACAGGAACAAGATCGAAAGGTCATCGGCGATCGGGATGCTAGACTTTCAACTATGGCCATGTCTGACCCAGAAGGTTTGTTGAATCTTTTCCTCCATCTCAGCAAATCAATTCAAAAGATCAGAAAAACTGGATTCACTTCTAACATGTTAACATCTCTCAAATTTTCTTCAATTCAGTTTTGGTCACCAGTGAATCTGAGACCGATCGCAAGTACCAAACTGAAGCCTTACAAGCCTCTTTAGCAAGTCTCAACTTACCTGTCCCTGAAATGATAATGAGAGCAAACTTGCGTGCCGACGGACTTGCAACACCTGGTCCACCGTAAGCAAAATTAAAAACATGATAATAATGATGAAAAAACGACACATCAAAAGATCTTAAATTGAGCTCGAGGGTTTTTATTTCAGTCCTCGAACGGATGAATTTGGAAATCCTTCACTCACTCCAAGGACTCCATACTCACCAACTCCTAATTATTCACCTTCACCAGCACCCCTTGATAAGGATTTCCCCATTAATCAAGCGCAGCAGGTCGATCCATGGGACGTCAAAGGCGCCGTCATTGATGGCGTTCAAATGGAAATCGATTATAATAAACTCATTGAACAATTCGGTACCAAACCCATCACTCCTGAACAATTAACTAGATTTGAAACTCTCACTCAACGCAAACTACATCCGTTACTAAGGAGAGGAATGTTCTTTTCACATCGGTTCGTTGTTTTTTCTCATTTTCACCAACTTGGTAATCATGTTCATTGGCTAATGCACATGTACAAAATAGAGATTTAGACGTAATTCTAAATC
Organism: Uromyces viciae-fabae; assembly: GCA_000785685.1. Classification (NCBI taxonomy): domain Eukaryota; kingdom Fungi; phylum Basidiomycota; class Pucciniomycetes; order Pucciniales; family Pucciniaceae; genus Uromyces; species Uromyces viciae-fabae. Next base: position 10,869 of record KN361255.1, on the reverse strand, counting down.
TGTACGAGCAAGGCAAACCATTTTACTTGTACACTGGTCGAGGTCCCTCTACTGGAAGCATGCATTTAGGCCACATGGTACCTTTTATCGTAACTCAGTTAGTGATCAAACACCATTTGCTTTTCTATCTTAAGTCTAGATTTTGTTTGTTTCAACGATGCTCATGTTCATCACACCCTTCTAGATGGCTTCAAGATGTCTTTGATATCCCATTGGTGATTCAATTGACAGGTTTGCCCCCCCTTTTTTATATACATATCAATATTATTAGGAAACGTTTCAGTTTAATCGAAATTGACTTCAATCTGGAGTAAATTATCTTAGACGATGAAAAATTCCTTTTTAAATCTAATTTAACCTTGGAGGATTGTCATAAGTATGCATTTGAAAATGCAAGAGACATCATTGCCTGTGGATTCAAACTCGAAAAAACTTTTATCTTTTCGGACTTGGATTACATGGGGTAATTTTTTATCCATTTTCACTACCGCTCATGCTTCAACGCAAAATACATTTTCGCGTGGGATTCGGATTTGAATCGCTAACTCCTTATGTCATACTGTTTGGTCCGTGTTTTATTTCAGTGGCGCATTTTATAGGAATGTTCTTCAAATATCCAGGGCGATCACTTATAATCAAAGCAAAGCTACATTTGGATTTAATGACACGTTGGGTGCCTTTTCGTTCTTATGACACTGAGCAAGAAGATTGAAGTCAGAAAAACAAAATGGCGCAAGGGAACTGAAGTTTGATTTATCTATTTTTTCCACCTCTTTAAATTATGATAAAAAAAAAAAAAACAGTGATAACATCGGAAAATCACATTTTGTTGCTATTCAAGCAGCGCCAGCAATAAGTAGTTCATTTCCACAAATATTCGGCTCAAAGCAGACGAATATACCATGTTTAATCCCATGTGCGATAGATCAAGATCCTTATTTCAGATTAACACGAGATGTAGCATCACGAATCAAAAAAGCCAAACCATGCTTGTTACTTTCGAAATTTTTCCCTGCATTACAAGGACCTACCAGTAAAATGTCTAGTTCCGTCGACAGTTCAGCTATCTTCATGAGCGATACTCCTAAACAAATCAAAACCAAGATCAATAAATTTGCATTCTCCGGTGGGAAAGCTACCATCGAAGAACATCGTCAGGAAGGCGGTCGCGTTGATATTGATGTGCCTTATCAGGTCAGTCATCCTTAAATAGAACATCCGATTCTTTCCCAAACGTTGAGAAAAAGCTTCTGTGTAATCAATTTTTCTAATTTTTGTTCTCTTCTTATTCCGATTGGGCTATATTTTTATTCCATGAATTATTTTTGAAATAATTAATGCTTTTATTTTTCAAAAAAAAAGTATTTATCATTTTTTGAAGAATCAGATGAAAAATTAGAAAAAATCAAAAGTCAATATGAATCAGGAGAATTATTAACAGGAGAATTAAAATCCATATGTATTGAAAATTTACAAAAATTCGTCAATCAATTTCAAGAGGTTAGTTTGATTTCTTCCTTTTTCAAATCTACATGTATGACAAGATAAAAAAAAAAAAAAAAACTTGAACTTTTTTCTTCGTTTTTGATGACATTAGAGGAAGAAAGGTATTACCGATGAACTTGTCAGAGAATTTATGGACCCAAATAGGAAAATTGATTCAACTGTCGTTCCAAGAAACAATTTATCTTAAATTGAATCTCACTTCTTGATTATCTCTTGCTGTCATAACCGAAAAAAAGAAAGTCAATATTAATTAATGGGGTTCGCATCTTCACAAATCAGATAGAATGAATGATTAAGCAATACACTGATTGATTTTGACAATAGACTTCTTTCATGTACATAGGGGGAAATTTCTTCTTGTTTATGTTCAACTTGATGAATAATTTCAAATATTTTCTGTGATTCTGATGTCAAGATAAACTACTTCCAACAAATAGATAATAAATAAATGAAAATATTTCTCAATATTTCTCGTTCAATAAAACAAAAAAAGGATAAAACTAATAAGCTAAAATAATGAAATAAAATAATTAAACTAAAGGAGAAATAAATAAATGTTTTTCGCTTTGTTGTTTGGGACTTTGTGAATAAAATTGTTTGTGGTGTTTGACTCATTGGTTGGATTTATTTTGTTTTTGTTTTTGTTTATATATAATTACATTGAATTAAGTTGCATGAATCCAATTCTTGGATTGTGATTCCAGACTGAAGAACTATTAATCTGTTAAATTTTAGAATATAGTTCTGCAATCATATGTATAGGGTGGCAGTGGATTTTTGTACTGGTGTTAAACCAATAAACTACCTCAGTTTTGGACCTTGAAGAGAGTGGTAATATTTTATAGTTCATGTTAAATTTATAATTTATTTGTTCAATAGTTTTTTTTATTTTTTTTAGGGTGCTAATTGATTTGACATTGTGCCCCATTGTACTACTAGTATGTTATGTACTACAACTTTTCTACTGCTGAATAATAGATGAAAACAACTCTCCTTATGTTTGACTCTTCAATAGTTTGTTTGTTTATTTTTTTTTATTTTTTTTTCTCACTCTTTAATGAAAAATTACTGCGGTAGTTGCGCAACCGCAGGTGCTTGGGAGATGAAGATGTAGTTTTTTATTTTTATTTTCTAGAGTCTTTGAATGGTAAAGAGTGGACGTGCTTGGATAGTACTCCGAATCAGTTAGCTGACATTGTGTTATTTTCTAAACAGACTCATGCCTTCTGATTCAGAGTTCCGCCAAATTCAGGAAACTGAAATTGAGGCATTAAGGGGTAAGTGAAATTTTCCTTTTCTTTCAGTCAAAAGCTTTGCCCTTTAAAATTAACAAATGTAAATGATTGTCTAGCTATTTTTTGTGATGACTTTGAACAAATTCGCACGCGATCCAAGGTGTCGCTCCATCTTCCTTGTTCACAAATCTAGCCGCATTATATATACAATTTCATAAGATGCTCAAATTTTCACTCTTTTCATCTTTACCCCTCGTGCTAGAATCTCGCCGCTCCTTTTGAGTTCAAAATTCGAATTCGGACTGAAGAGGTCGAACTTCAGGATCGGGTCAAGATTAACTTACGCGTAAGGGAAGTGTAATAAGGAACTTGAGGATTTTTTACTTTTTTTAAGTTCTTGGTCATCCTTACTCATTCTATTGGAAAAATTAAATAAATAAAATAAAAAATGACCATCCTAAATACAGGCTCCCTCGTTTATATCCCTACACTCGACCTACTTTGGTGCTTGAGGATTCTATTGGGATTTCCGCTATTCAACTCACCCAGCTGCAAGAGCAACTAAATTCTAAGGCTAGTGATCTAGTTGGTTCAGAAATGATATACGAACTTGCAACTTTTGTGGCTGAGTTTATAACCGAGCATAACATAGTCATTACATCCATTTCTCAACCTTCATTAATTGAAGAGAGTATTGCTCGAGCCACTCAAGTTGAGCAACAACAACGCCTTGCCATCGAGGCTGAAAAATCTCGACAATTGAGCATCAAGTCACATGAAGATCTTGAATTAGCGCGACAGATTCAACAAGATATTGATGCCAAACGGGAACTCCTTAAGCGCGAACGTGAAAAGGCTAATGCGAGCTCATCGTATAATACCAAGCCATCTAACGATTACCCCAACCGTTTAACTTTTGGTAGTACAATGGAGATTCAACTTTTAACGCGTCTTTTGAAAATTCAGATCGGCTTTGAAGTAACGGATGCATTTCCAATGGGCATGGTTTACAATGTTGAAGTATCCAACGTCGGACCCGCACAGCTCACCATCATTCAACCACACGGTCGTTATTACCAAAGTGCTAATGGTAAAAAATCGATTTCAAAAGTTGCGAGCGATTTGGATTGTCTAGCTCACATCAAGCATCCCCACGTACAAATCATTCATGGATCTGAACTTGTGGAGACCAAATTGACGATTGTCAGTGAATCCCTTCCTGGCAATTCGATGCGGGAGATATTAGATCAATGCGGCACTTTTACAATGGAGAAGGCTTTGGATTGTCTAGAGCAAATTTTGAGCGGATTGAATGCTATACACCACGCACAACTTGTTCACAGAGGTGTTGTTCACATTTCCCTTTTCTATGGAAACTGATCCGACCTTTCGCTAATTTAAAGAAACTTTCTGATTTTCTTGTTCAGCGATAAAACCAGAAAATATTTTTATTTTTATTTCTAAAGGCCATCCTAAGAAATCCCTTTTCAAGCTTACCAACGTGTCCTGGTTCCAGCGTCTTTATGATTTGTGCAAATCTAATCCATTTTGTGAACTCGCGTACGACCTTCCAACACCGGATCTATGGTGAAGCAAGCGGTTTAATTTCAAATTCATTGAAAATGCACTCATGATTAGATTCAATTCCATTCCTTTTCTGCTGACTATTTGTTTATCAGGATTCATCCTAGTAAGTCTAGAGTCTAAAACCTGAAATACCACGCAATTTGGTGATTTAAGGGTTGGCTGTGTACCTTTTCACTCAGATACACTTCGAGATCCATTGGCGTATGATGTAGAACGCGACCTCTTTGATCTGGGAGTAACTTGTTCTCAAATTTTATTTGGTGACCTTTGGCCGAAATGGGACTCTCCTAGCGCTTTCCTTCAGAGCTGTAAGTAAATTGAAAAGGGTAAAACTCATACAGTTAGATTCATCTAGGAGAAAAGTTAACCATTCATTACTTCTACTCGACGAGAAGTGCCTGTGTCATATCCGTCAATTATTCATGAATTGCTTGGGAGTTTACTTCTCAATAGTAAGAGAAGCAACGCACAGCAGCTTTTGCAGAGATTGTCAAAATTCCGAAAATCCTCCCCAGAAGGTTTGTTAAACCATTGGCGATCATGATGAGTTCATTGATTGAAACTCACTCATCTTTTTCGATAGCTTTCTCAGTTCCAATGCGTCCTCCAGCACACTTTGAAAGTAAGGATAGAGCCAATCCAGTCTTCGCACAAGGAGTGTTTTGGCAGCCTCAAGGAGTATCTTATTCTCGATACAGAAATGACTTTGAAGAAGTTGAGTTTCTAGGTGCGCCATCGTTGATTAATTCATTATTTATTGGGCATAATCTTATTGCCGCTGTAAGTATGTCAGGTCAAGGTGGTTTCGGTCAAGTTCTCAAGGCCCGCAATAAGCTTGATAATCGATTCTATGCGGTGAGCTGAGCTTGAATGAACTTTGCAGTTAGCATATTCCAACATCTGAATTGCGGATTTGTTGACAGATTAAGAAAATTTCCCTTCCCGTGGATCCTCGGGAAGAAAGTAAGATTTTGAGAGAAGTCACGATCCTTTCCAGGTAAATTTATTGAGTTTTACAAATTCGTCAAGTGGCTTATTTCTCATTTCTGGATTGTACCAGGATGTCTCACCCACATATTGTAAGATATCATGCGTGTTGGATCGAGACAACTGAAATAACTCCAAGCTCTCACAATTCAGAATTTGGTCAAGTCTCCGATGATCGTAACTCTTTCTCTCATTCGAACTCAGATAGGGACTATCAGAGCAGCGGATCCACAGGCAACAATGATAGCATTGATGGAGGCGATGATACCACAATACATGAATTTGAGCTTGGTTTGGATGAAATGGACTTCTTATGTATTGGTCGTGACAATTCGATGCCAAGTATTCGATTTGGTGATTCTAGCCATTCTCATTCACTGCGCTTGTCACATCCTCCGAGCCCATCGAACAGTGATGATTCCACCCCTTCCCGTCATGATAGCCGAGGATCTCAGGAAGCCGACAAACCTTTGTTGAGAAGAATACGTAAGTTGTGTTTGAAAGTTGTGTGTAAAGAATATATGGACCCATTCATCGCTGATATACTTTGTAGTCTTCATGCGTGCGTGTTTAAGTAATTCTGCTACCTTTCAGACTTCGTATACACTGACAAGGGTTATTTGTTCTAGAAATGGAATTTGTTGACAGGTCAGTAATCTCATCTTTCATTAATTTCGTGTAGATGAAAAGCGTCAATCTTGCTAATTTCTTGCTTCTTTTCCAAAGTCTCACTTTACGAGAAGTGAGCTTTGTTATTCAAACGCCCTCACCCGGGAAAATTCATTTATCAAAACTCTTTGATATTCACTCCTCCAGGCCATAGACAAAGGCATCGAAAGCGAGCGCGAGATTTGGAAAATTTCGCGTCAAATTCTCTCTGGTATTGCATACTTTACATCACATAACGTGATACATCGCGATTTGAAGCCCAGTAATATATTTTTGGATGTCCAGGTACAATCTTTCATCTTTATCTTGACCAAAGCATTCAAATTGAGGTTGGTTGATAATAACCGCAGGGTGACGTGCGGATAGGCGATTTTGGTATGCATTCAATTGATGAATTACCAATAGGATCTTCACTCATCCAAGTCTTTCACAGGTTTAGCAGTTAATCAAAATGGTCCGGACTTTGAAGGGCCATATGGAGCGATGTCCATAACTGCAGAGCTCACGTCTGGGGTTGGTACCGCACTTTATATGGCGCCTGAAACTCTCGAGGCTCGGCATCTACCTGTTAAATATCTCGAAAAGATTGACATCTACAGCTTTGGTAATTTTAGTATTTTTCCGCGTCATTTGTGACTGTCAATCTGCTCAGAAAGACCTAATAGTTGCTTTTCAATGAACCACAAGGCATCGTGTTGTTTGAAATGTTCCATAGAATGAATACTGTCCACGAACGAATTCAGATTATTAAAGATCTGAGAAATTCGGAAATCAAATTACCTTCCAACTGGCAAGACGAGCCAGATGGTGTCAAGACAAGGTTTGCAAAATTATCTCACCCTCCGCTGTTCAACATGACAAGCTTAAAGAACGTTTCTCCTTTTTTCTTTCACGATCATTCCAAGAATAATTAAATGTTGTCTCAACCATAATGCAGAACTCAGACCATCACCAACGGAACTATTAAAAAGCCACCTGTTTCCACCGCAACCGGAAGAAGAAAACATTGAAGAAATTACACGTCTCATTTCGCGTCCAGATCATGCCATGTTTCGACCTTATCTTTCCTCTTTGTTCGATCAGCCTTTATCTGATCGCATGTTCGTCTTAACACCATTCAAGTTCTTACTCAGTCAATTCGGCTGAAATTGCCTTGTCTTTCATTCTTCAACCATGTAGCCGTCGTGATTTCACCTACGATTTTCATACTGCAGATACCTCTCAAAAAAACTTGGACAACCCGTTTCGAGCACTCGTCTGCGAACATTTGACCGAAATGTTTTGCCGAAGGGGTGCTGTGAACATTGAAAGTCCTGTCCTAGTACCTTATACAGACATTGATAACCCCTCTCTGGTAAAGCTTCTGGATTCTGAAGGCACGGTGGTGACATTACATTTTGATCCCACAATCCCTTTTGCTAGGACTGTGGCTAGGGATGAATCTCTCATAAGATTGAAAAGGTTTGATAGCTCCAACTCGTATTTAATTAACTCATGTTAATGGTGGCCTTCACCGATAGATTCAGCTTATCTCCAGTATTTCGACAAAATCCAGCTGGAGGTCAACCCATCACAATTCCGGTTTCAAGTTATGACATTGTCTCCCCTATCAGGACTTTAGCGGCTGAATCAGAGTTTGTAGTTTTTTTAATGTTTGTTTGGTATTATTCAGAGCATCAATTCTAACTTGAATTTATATCTGCAGAATACTCCAGCTCACCGGTAAGATTTCATGGTCATAACCTAGCACTTTCGCCTTTCTCGCTGGGATTAATATATCACGATTTATTCGCAATTTAGATGACGCGCTCCAATGCTTTCCCTTGCATGGAACATTTCAGCATATCTTGAGTCACAACAAACTGTGGGATGCATTATTTCTTGATATACCTAGCCATCAGCGCCCAGCATTGCAGAAAATGGTTGAAAAGTACAACGCGATGAATCCGCCAAGTTGGTCTGAGTTGTCGACTGAGTTGCTTGGTAATGTTGCTATATCTAAGACGACTCTTGAAGCTATTAAAAGGACCTTCGATATTCGTGGTAAGCCACCTAGCTAAAAATTAAGAGCTTCTAAAATCGGATAATCCATACTGACCTGGATTTTTATTTCAGGTGATATTGAAGTAGGTCTTCGAGTCTAGCGCTTCATGATTGACTCAAGAGAATTCAACGGCTATTGTTTCCCAGATTGTCAAATCACATTTCGAAACCGCGCATCTGTCCGAGAAGAGCTCCAATATCGCAGAAGCAATAAATGATCTGGAGGTTGTGATCAAGTTCTCCAAATTGCTTGGTATGCAAGGAAGCATTAGCATTTGGCCAATGTTGGCTCCTCAACACCGGGATGGTTCAAATGGCGTTTTCTTCAACACCTATGATACTCGAAAGGGTAAGGTTTTAGCAGCTGGTGGAAGGTAAACAATCTCAGACCCTTTGTTTGGTTTTGTTCGGTATTACTGACTAACAATCTCAAACCCTTTGTTTTGTTTTAATCCATATTACTGACTTCCCTTTCCAACTAGATTTGATGGTCTGGTCAGGAAGCTATCAGCACCTGGACTTGGACAATCTCAATTGAGGAGTCATTTAGTCAGTGTCAGTCTGCATGTTTCACGCCTGAGCCTTGCACTTGCACGCCACGCACAGATATCAAACACTACATCGTGGATGCCTCGAAGGTGCGATGTGTACGTGATGTCCTTTGTACCTGGTTTGCTAAAGGATAGGTTGGAAGTGGTCAAAGAACTGTGGGCAGGGGGGATTCGTGCAGATCTAGTAAGTGCTTTCTTTTACAATTTAAAATTACAGCTTTAAAAAACTGACAAAACTCCTTCATGTGGGATTTTTTCAATTCGCTCGTTTTATCCCAAAAAACAAGATGTATGAGGGAGAAGACCAGTTTTCGTATCCTGACGCAATGCTACAAACCTGTCGGCGAGAAGGAATTTTGTATGCAGTGATTGTTAAACAACCGAATCCGTACAAGGACCAGATAGTCAAGATTAAAAGTCTGTTTCAAAAAACTGAGTACGAAGGTTAGTGAATAGGTTTTTTTCTTATATTCCCTTGACTTGTCGTATCTTCGAGAAGTAAACCTTTATTTGGTCTTATTTATAGTTCCCCTGCGCGAACTGACAGTTTGGTTGGAAGATGCTCTGCAAGAACATGCTCGGTCTGATCCAGGAAGTATATTAAAAGGATTGCCTCATGATAATTATTTGAAAACAAGCCAGAAGGGTAGATGGAGCGTAGCACAGTTGAACCCTCCTGTTGAGTCATCATCCTCTGGTCGTGACTACTTTCTTATTTTACCCACAGACACATCTAGAAAAACCAAACACAAGAGTCGCCAAGCTGTGTATGAAAGGGGTAAGTCAGGGATCTTGAACCTGGTAGTTTTCAATTCATGGAATCCAATTGAATGTCTTCCTCATTTTTTCCTTTTTAACTTTTTAGCTTTCGAAGCCGTCAGTGACAGAATAAAATCTTTACCAGATGTTCCAATATGTGAGTCTCTTATTTAATCTTGTTATTAACGAGGAGAGAGTTCTGATTTTTGTCTTTGTGTCAAACAAAAGTTGTTTTGGATTTGGAAGAACTGCCATTTAGTAAATTTTTTCAAGATGTGACATGGATTGAATCTGAAGATTCTTATCGTAAACAAATCGTTGATCTACTACCCACTTCCAGGAAAGATTATCTCTGGGAAATTCGAAATTCAATTTTAGATTACTGCTTTAAACATCCAACAGTCAAAACTCTTTGGCTTTTTAGCTTGAGGAGTAATCAATGTCAACTTTTAGTTATACCTTGATTTTTAATTCCCCTCCTCCTTATGTTTATTTTAGAAATAAAGAAAAAAATAGATGAAGCTTGTATCTTATTCCTAGACTTGTCGATGGGTTTTTTCTTTTCCTTTTTCTAGGAAAAACCTGTTTGATATTCTAATCCCAAGAAATTTTAAAATCACTGACCAGATGGTTTGGTGATTTGTACCCCTCCAGGGCTGCTCAACTCACATGTAGTTATCACATCAAAGATCAAACGAGTCTCTGAGATATTTCAATGCGCAGCGCCGCAGACTCTAATCCTGTCGATATTTGCCCGATATCATTTTCTGACGGTCAATGTGTGATCATCTCCAACGACCCACTGAGCAAATCAGTTGTCTCAAAAGCCGTCGGGCGCCATGTATGAGTTTGATTGGATTTTTTCACGAAGCCCACAACCAGTTCCATTCATCTAAGTTACCCGACAAAGTTCGTTCGAGGTTCCGCAGGCATTGGGCAATTGTGATTGACGGTTGTTGGGGAGGATGTACCGCCGGTTGACGATCGGTGAATTGTTGTCACACTCTCAATCGGTCACTCCAATAATCATAACCTTGCGGGGTGCAATATAGTGGTACAGTAACCTATCACTATTCGAGATCAAGCTTATTATCTTCGCAACGGAAAGAAATTCATCTACAGACCAGTCTCACATTGCCAGAATTTTGTATTTATACCTCCTTTCGGGAACGTCCCGATTGAGCTTACATTTAAAACCTCTTGAGAATTTTAATTGTAAATTGATCAACAATATTAAAGATGAAAAATACCACATTTCTCTCAGCACCGCTTTTTTGCGCTACTCTTTTTCTAATTGTTGCAAGTTTCCTTCAAAAGGTCAGAGGTCATGCAGGAATAATTGATGTTGGAATTTGGTCCTTTTGACCATTTTATTATGCTATGATTTTTCTATTAATTTTAAGTTTAATATTTCAATTAAATACATTTAAATAAAAATAGTAAAAAATTAGGATAATAATAAAATATTTAAAATAGATAAGAACTGCAGTAGTATGTGTCTTGTAGTCATCGAACCCTGATCATCAGTAGTC
>KN361254.1:0-15276 GCA_000785685.1 Uromyces viciae-fabae | reverse complement strand
CCGGGTACAGGTATCAAACTTGTGCCAAAAATAGAGGGAGTACCCGTACCCGCTGCGGGTACCCGGTTCTAGATTTCCTACTTTACTTGAAGCTAGCTAGGGCTCTGTGGGGGATGCGGGCTCTCATCTTCAATGTGTAAAATACTGCCATCTTGAGTTTTGTTTTATCTGTGGGCTTCATTTTTCTTGACAATTTGACTGTACTTCTGTATTATCAATTGATTGTTTGCTTCATTTTTGTCCACATTGGTGGATTGTGCTATTGTGCTATTGTGTTGATTTGGAGAAAATCCCAGACATTTCATCCCAAGCAACAGATTGATTAGCACCATTTCTTTGCTCACCGTCATCTTGGCCAACCCAAAGTGCTTGCTCCAATTCAAAATCATCATTAGGATAACCCAACTCATGAGTAGCCAGAGGTACTGCTATGGGTCATTGAATAATAATTGGTTCCAGTATAAAAAAAAAAGCGACATAGGTGTTTGATTGCCTGGATAAAACAACAAAGGATACAAATCATTCTAAAAATTAAAGCAACCCACTTGTAAGGAGATAAGATTCATACCTTTGGTTTGGTTCTTAGCTTTAGCCACATGTGAACCAGCATTGTCCTTGTCTTGCCCTTGGTCAAGTGCCTTGGCATCATCCATTATGCCTTGGCCCATTTGATCCCTGCAATTTTGTGCTTTGTGAAACTTTTTCTCCAAAAAAACAATCTAAAATCTCCACAAATTGTTGAATTTTTATTTGATTGATTTTGAATAAATGAAAGAAGGTTGTGATTTACCTGGGCTTCAACACCTTTTCCATCACAAGAGTCAATACCATTGTCTTTGAGGTAATCCACCACATTCAAAGCCACGTTTCTTTTTGATTGAGTCCCACCCCTCCAGAGTTGATAGTTACCCTCAATGGTTAACCATTCAACTACAAGATCAATGGAGCTCTTGTCATCTTCATTTTGATTGCAGACCACAATTGCTGAGGTAAATGATTGTGATTTTTTTTCTTTTGGGTGTTCCTGAGCCTCTGGTTGTACGCTGTCACTTTCTTGATGCGAATTTGGGCTCATTTGATTCATCTTGGCGGGCTGAATAGTTGTTTGTCCCATTTTGGCCAGCAGGAGGAATCTTGGAAAAAATTTGTGAATTTGGTGGGGGGGAAATTGCAATAGGGGGCTAAAAAATAATGAAAAAAAGGAATTGTATCAATGAATCTTTCCACATTTAAAAAAAATTTAAGAAGTTAAAAAAAAAGTAAATGAAAATACAAGAATGGAGAGCCCATTGGGGCTACCAGCGGAAAAGACATTGGTGATACATTTTGAATCAAACTTGCTGGTATTGGAGTGGATGGGGGTTATTTGATCTTGTGTTGATGGTGCAGGTGGGGTGGGTGGTGGCATGGCAAGATGGGAGAGGGTGGATTTTCATGTTGACATGATCTGAAAATTTATGTCAGTGTCCGGGGAGGACACACTGCAAGGATGATTGTATCAGATTCCCAAATCTGACACTAAATCAGATAAAAAAATGTGATATTATATCAGGCAAAACCAGTATTGTATCTACTAGAGCTGATATTAAATCTACCAAAAATGATATTATATCTATCATAGAGGATATTGTATCAACTAAACCCATTTAATATCAACATAACTTACTTTATATCAGATTTTTCTATCTGACATTATGTCCATGGGCTAAAAAGTTGCATCAGACATAAAAATTTGATATAAAATCACAGGTGTTGATATTAAATAGGTTGAGTAGATGAAATGTCTGTTTTTTAGATTTAATATCATGTTAGGTAGATCTAATTTCATGTAAGCGAGATACAATGCCAGTTTTGTCTGATATAATATCAGATTTTTTCCAACTGATGTAACACCAGTTGAAGGAATCTGATACAATCATACTGTCATACTGGCGGTGACACAGGGGATTGGGGGTGCAAATGTGCATGGTTGTTCTGCTGTCATGTCACTTCTGTGACATGACGGCAGGGTCAACTTTGAACACCCTGGCTTAATGAAAAATAATGAATAAGACATTTGAGGCATTGTATAACAACAACAGATGGCATCACAATTGTTTTGGAAGACGTAAGAGTAGTACAACAGGCAAATAGTTGTTGATCCTTATGGTTCTTTTGGGATAAGAAGAGTCATAAAAGGATGATTTGCATAAGTTAGGAACTGATAAAAAACATGAGAAAAGAAAAGAAAGAAAAAAAATAAATACCTTGTCGGATAAGAAGAGTCATAAAAGGATGAAGATTCTTCTTATTGCACAAGTTGGCTGTTTTTATAATAAGAAACATCTGTGACATGTATAGACTATCTATATTTTTACAACTGTGTGACATGATAGAAAATATAGAAAAGGAAATCAACGGATCAGTGGGAACAAAATATTTCTCAACGTTACTGATCTATCCCAACAACTAACACTAGTTAAGACATCACAATATAATCAAGATGGAAATGAGAATGATTTTTTTTTAGACATCAGCCTGCATGCAGATTGCAAGCTTTTTTTGTGGCTATGACTTGGGATGTCCCCTCACTTTTGCAGCATGATTGTAGCGCGATACCTTCTTCATCCGATACATTTCAAATTACAATGTTCACGGTAAATAGAAACTGAACCCAATTCTTAGTTCTTTTTTCTTTTTGGTTTCTCTCGTGTTGCCACCACTTAGAGATCTTTCATCTTTTGGAGAGACGAGAAAATCTGCGGTGACATTCCCCCGAGTTGACAAAAAAATATCTAAATTGTCAACTACATGCTCCTTGAAATTGGGTGGCCCTGAATGGCAAGCTGAGCGTCAATTGTTGCAGCAGTCAAAGTCCCTTCAGTTGAAGCAATACTGTAAATGACTGGGGAAGTATCAGCTGCATATCTGGAGGAGAAATAATAAATTGAACGAGACCGGGAGATTTGAATTCTGCCCTGGGCGAATTGGTTGACTGACAGGAAAAGGTGAACGGCAAGACGCTCCGTATGGTACGGCGCTGCTGTTTAACATGATGAGATGGCAAAGTTTTGCAGAAGGCTTGCTCATAGGTGGCGGGCAGGAAGCTTCTAGCCCCATTCTGATCTCAGCGGCTCTAGTCGTTTTCGCTGTTGGATTGCAGACACCCTCCGAAAAATGGGTATATAAAGGGCGCTTGACTTCCTCCAAAGTAAGAACATATCCACAACAGGCATTCGCTCTATTCCATCACATCTGTTGAATCTAATCTGTCTTTATTCTCTACCATCATTAATTGATTACATCCTTGTTATCCACACATTCACACACAACTTCAAATCCCCTGACATGTATTCACGAAACAATACCAAAAAGACTGAGGCATCTTCCAATACCAAGGCCCATGGTTAGTATTGCGTCTTTTCTTGAGCAGATCCGACGACAATGTAGCTGATATAAGGTCCTCTCAACAAAAACTAGCCTACGACTCTATCCTAGGGATATCTTGCTTCGATCTCAAAAACAAAACAAAACCTGAAAAGGGGTCGGTGAAAATAGCGGGAAAAAGAATAAGCAAAGCTACTCGTCCTATGTCCCAGCAAATTTGCGACACATCTCTTGACGAATCGGAGCGCAGTTTTGTTTTAATTCAAGCACATGGCGTTAAACCTATTCGCCCAATTCCCCACAAAAAGTCTGTCTCTTTGGCCAAAGAGCCTGAGCGAAGTTTCGTATTGGTCCAAGCCCATGGTGTTAAATCTGGGCGCATATTCTCGGAGAATACTTCAGAGTTTTTCTTCGAAGACATGGAGCGTAGCTTTGTTCTGGTGAAGGCACATGGTGTTCGCAGCTTCTCCGGTCGCTGCATTACTCCACACGAGGTAATTGATTTTTTATTCATTAACCCATGTTGAGGTTGAGTCTAACAGAAAATTGGCCATTGCAGACTATAGACGCAGTAGTGCATCGAATGTCGCAAGACTAAATATTTGCACTTCATTCAACATTTTCCAGGTGCTACCAATAGTCATCATAGGCCATCACATTATTCAGCATCATAATTTAATACCAAACTGCTTGTCATTTTGAATTTTCTCACAACTAATACTTTTTACACAAATTGAATATAATGATAAAACATTTAATTAAATTCTCCAAACTCGAAAATTTACTCCATTATCTTGCGATGATTGAGGAATAAGATGAGCCTTAGACTCTCAAGTAGCTAACTTTCTGAGGACATTTAGTCTTGAGCTTCTGAACTTGAAATAAAATATTTGAGCTAAACCTCCCTCATCATGATAGCAAAGCACCACTAGTGCTCCAATTTTATATGCCTCACGAAAGTTGTAAGAGCAAATTTGTATAAGCGCAGGGGATTTGAAGGTTGCCATTTTTTCACCAAAAAGCTTTCTCATTCCGCTTCTGTCCCTGTTGCTCCCAAATTGATCGAAATGTCCACAGTACCTTTTAGCTGCAAGAACTATCATGATGTACTGCGAAAGAAATTCTCAAGAAGATTTTCCGAGTCCTGAGATGTTATATACCTTTTTGAAGATGCAGAATATAGATTGGAGTGCATGTTCTTCCTATTGAAGTGCCTCTTCGTTTTATCATGCTGTGCCAGACATAATGCTATTGGAAATCAACATTATTGGGATGTCTGGCATCGGCATCTATCAAATACCTTGCAAAACATCATGTGCACCACCTGATTCGGTTGATCAGGCAATAGATAAGCTTCAGAGAGTTCAAAAGAGAAAATTAGCCAGAACGCATCTAGAGCTATTTATTTTCACCAAAATAAGAATTACTGTCATAAGTTTCTATGTTTATGTAGCATTTGCATCTTACTGAGAATTGGACATCATGCATCAGGTCCATATACCTTCGTTTGAGCCTGAAGGGGGTTTTTATTGCTTTAGACAGAATATGCTCCTCTTTACGTTTTGTGAACACATGTTTATGACACAGTACCATACCGTGCAATTGAAATCATAGTTCACCAAATCGTTTTATGGTAATTCGGAACTTCGACGGGAGAATGTTGATAAATCTAGGCAACGGTAGAGAAGCTTTTGTGAAACACAAAGGAAACTAAGCTTGGCTTGATGCATGACAAAAAAAGTGAAAAAAAATTAATTGGTACAAGAAACGATTGAATGCTGAGGACGGAGAATGAATAAGAGACACTCTAGGTGAGGAGAACGAGAAATTGTCTGCTGCAAACTCTTCCTTTAAAAATAGCGACAGATGACGACTAAATTGAAGTAAAGCCAAATAGACACAAGAGAAAAATAAAGAAAAGAAAGAATCAAGTGAGATTCAATTCACTGCGACAAAGAAAAAATGACTGAGAAAAGAGAGATTTTTATGCGGGGGAGATCGATTGGGTTTCAGGAACGGAATTAGAATCCGGATCAGCAACCCCTTGGATGTGAGACAAATGTCGAAAATTGCCAGTATCAGACTGTCGACTGGCTCTAGCAATGGCAACACATCTACAGTCAAGCAGATAGTGAGATGATCATCAAGTACTAGACTTTTATCAAGGCGACGCGAATCACTTACCGACTCATTGAAGCATCAAGATCGGCTTTTCTCAAAGGTTTTGTTACATATTCATCTGTAAGATATGACCTGTCAGTAAGATACAATCACTCCAAATTTTTTGCCAAAGACTCGCCCATTCCTGCATCTATGCACCGTTCCCGATCGCCAATCCTGTATAAGATATTTGAATATCAATGACGGCATGCCCACCACTTAAAAGATAAAGGTGCTTACATCGCGTGAGCCGTCAAAGCTATGATAGGGACTCGGTCTAGGTGATGAGTTTCTTCGTGCTTACGAATCAAGCTGGTAGCTTCGAGACCACCCCTTGAAACAAGACAATATTTGAGTCATTTCAATTTTATTTATGACGAACTCACGAAAAGATACGAACTGACATTGTGGGCATAGATACATCCATCAGAACCAAATCATAGGTGTTCTTTGTTGCAGCTTCAACAGCGCGTTCACCGTTATCTACAACATCAACCTTATGACCACTCATGTCCAATAGTTTAGTAGCTACTTTCTGGTTCACGTGATCTGGAAATTTGAGTCAGGTATAAGTTTTCATAATGTTGCTCATGATCATAACACTTACTGTCTTCTGCCAACAAAATCTTGAATACCAATGAGCAATTAGACGCAGCTGTGGTGAAGGTTTGATCGAGCGCAGGGGCAATGGCATTGAATAAATTGGATGGCGATACCGGGTATTCAATGCAATTTGCTATTCCGTAATCCAAGCAAACTCTGAAAAAAGACATTTTTGTTTGAGCTAACAAACTCCATTAAAGACGCACTAGCATGAGCTCTTACTTGATATCCAACCTGGGAAGCTCGCGAGCGATGAGGATGATGGGAATATGTCTCAATCCTTCGAAATCCCGAAGTTTAGCAATGCGCTCTAACTGGGTCAAGGTATAGCTCTGTCAGTTGGAAATTTTCGATTTCACAGACAGAGATTAATGCACTTACAGAATCCACGATGATGGCACTCCATTTTTGACTAGTATCATTTGATACTAATGCGTTGGCTTCGAGTAATGACCCCGCTACAGTTAATGATAATCCGATGACCTTAGCCACTTGAACTATCTGCAGTTCTTCGCCCGAATCTCTCGCAACGATGAGAATTCGAGCTTTGGGGTAAACCACTGCTTTTTTGGTCCAGTCTTCGCCTGATTGGTCATTGTCTGATTGAACCATTATAGTAAAGTAAAAACACGAGCCACTATTGTATTCGCTTTCGACCCATAATGTACCGCCCATAAGATTCACCAAGCGCTTTGAGATAGTAAGACCCAAACCGGTGCCACCATACTTTCTCGTCGTTGAACCATCAGCCTGACAAAATGTGTCGAAAATCAAGTTGAGCTTGTCGGGCTTGATTCCTATACCCGTGTCAAATACACAAAACTCTAGACGATGTTCACCAGTGACCGGATCCAATTGTGCCACTTTACACCGGAGGCCAACGTGTCCGCTAGAAGTAAACTTAATGGCATTTCCAATCTTTGAAGGGCAAATAATTAGCAGAAATCATTGTGAAGAAAGAATGAACAAGTCAGTTGTACAAACCAGGTTCGTGATGACTTGGCGCATTCGAAATGGATCTCCCGTTACAAAATCAGGGACATTAGGAGCGATTTCAAATACTAACTGAAGATTACTCGTCAAAGCTTTAACGGCTAGAGATTTCAACACTGGCAAAAGGGGAATAGTAAATTAAATCATGAGGGGACGAGCGCAACGAGAAAAGAATTGCCTACCGTCAAAGATTGAGGTCCGTAACGCGAATGGTACTTGTTCAATGGTCATTCGGCCCGCTTCAATTTTACTGAGGTCCAATACGTCATCTAATAAAACAAACGAGAAGACTTAGGCAAAGTCATCACAGATGATAAAATCCGTTTTCCAAACACACCAATGATAAGTAGCAAATTATTGGCCATTGCATGCACGATAGTTAAATTTTCTCTTTGATGCCGCGTGAGCTCAGTGGCTAGCGTGATTTGAGTCATGCCTATGATCCCATTCATTGGAGTCCGAATCTCCTGTGTTGAGGAAGTAAGATTCGCATTCAGACCAAACGAAGAATGACACAAGTCGAAACAGAGTGAATCGGAGGAGACGAACGTGACTCATGTTTGCCAAAAATTCTGATTTGCTACGGTTGGCAAGTTCAGCAGCTTCTCTGGCAGCAGTATTTTTTTGTAAAGCGTCTCGTAAGCTTATTACCATCGAGTTGATCTGGTTTTTCAAACTGTTCATTTCACCAGATGCTTCAACTGTAACAAACGCGCTAAAATCGCCGTTAGTGGCTGCAGATGAGATTTGGGCGAATGCTCTGACTTGAGCTTTAAATTTTCCATGTTTTGTTTGTCGAGGAAAACAATACGATTAGATCCAACGGGAATGTGGCTAGTGGTTGCAAAAAGGACGACAAACCAGTTAGATTTACGGCCATTTGATTGACCTGTTTTGTCAAATCTTGCCATGTGCCATCGATGTCGGTCACATGCGCAGTGACACCAAGATTACCTGTGAAATTTTTTAACATCTATCGGTGTTGCAGCCTCGGTATACTCATTGACAAATTCTGCATGAAGATGCAGCACCAACCATTCTTGCCGACTTCCAAGCAGACCTTACCAACCTCAGATGCGAATATGTTAAGCCTATCGATCATTGAGTTCTACGCCAAGGACTCAGCTCAGCTTGAAGGGGGCAGAATATCGGGAGTACAAAACTTACGACTGTATCCCTTAGTTGGGCGATTTCCCCAGCAGCCTCGATATCCACCTTCAATGTTAAATCTCCTTTGGCAACCGCTGTTGTGGTGATTGCGATTGTCCTCACTTGACTAGTTAAGCGATCAACCATCGTGTTCACGCTGGAGGGATGCAGCTTGAGCATTCTACTTCGCGGAGAACGGTGGAGATTTTCGTACACTGACCAGTCAGTCAAATTTCTCCATTCGCCATTAACGCCTTCTACGTTAGCGCGACCACCTGACGAAGTGCAAACCAAGGGGGTTGAAATCGACATATTTGTCCAGCTTTCAGAAGATGGGCATCCAATATTGAGGGCAAACTTACCTAACTTTCCATCAAAGCCAACCTCTCTAGCAACTCTGAGAAGCGAACAAAGTTAACAGTCATATTTTCGGCGCTATTCCAGATATTTTAAAGAATTCGCACCTGGTAACCTCTGAAGCAAATAACCTCAGCGAGTCCACCATGCCATTGACAGTTGATTTTAATTCCAAAACTTCTCCTTTGACATCAACCTCAATCTTCTGACTGAGGTCACCCTTGGCCACCGCTGTGGTAACTTTCGCAATTCCACGTACTTGTGTAGTTAGATTGTGGGCCATAGTATTGACGTTGTCGGTTAGAGTTCGCCATGTGCCGAACACATCTTGAACTTGAGCTTTTCCTCCAAGTTTGCCTAGGAAAGAGGCGGCGAGTGAGTGAGCAAAGCTGCCGCCGACTATATGTGCGACGTCATAGACACGTTCTTGGGAAATGTATTGGCAAATTTCTAGAACTTACCTTCTGTCCCGACCTATTTCATGCGCAAAGTCAGCAAACATTTTAAAAGAAGCAGAACGAGATTGATTGTCTGACCTCTAAAGCAACCCTGCTGACTTCTTCAGCAAAGGACCTCAAGGTAGATACCATGGAATTGACAGTGGACTTCAGTTCTAAAATCTCTCCCTGAGCGGAGACCGTGATCAAGCGCGTCAAATCACCCTTGGCTACACACGTTGTAACGATGGCGATTTCTCTAACTTGGTCAGTCAAATTCTTGGCCATACGATTTACGTTGGAAGTCAAGTCAAGCCAAACGCCCTGCACGCCTTCAACAACAGCTTGTCCACCCTGCGACCATAGGTATAAACAATGGCTGAGCTTTCTCTCCGAATGTTACGATATGAAAAGAATAAAAATAAATCTTACGAGAATGCCATGCACTCCAGTTTCGAGCGCCACACGCGTCACCTCGGTGGAGAATATTTTCAATTTATCAACCATACCTGTAAGTCAAGAACACGTTACTAATGACACACTCAACCTAGGCTGATGTTGGCAACTGACCATTGACAGTCTGTTTTAACTCAGCCATCTCACCCATGACCTCAACTTCGATTTTGTGATTCAAGTCTCCCGCAGCAATGGCGCTTGTAACAGTAGCTATACTTCTAACTTGACTGGTCAAATTGGATGCCATTTGATTGACATTATCTCGTAAGGTTTTCCAGGTACCTTCTACACCGTGCACGACCGCTTGACCTCCCAATCTACGAAAGAGGCGACCTGGGAATTAGCCAAATGACGCGAATGTGTGCGCAATGAAAAGAGGCTTACCGGCCTTTGGTTCCCACCTGTGGGTATGTGATCGATGCAGCATAGGTAGTTAGTCAGGTGCGTAACGTCAAAGGGGTCAAATTATGCTTACGTCTAAAGCCACTCGACTGACTTCCTCGGCAAATGATCTCAGTTGATCGGTCATGTCATTGATTGTAATTGCTAATTCTTGAACTTCGCCCTTGGCTTCAACCTGAATTTTTTGGCTCAGATCACCTCGAGAGATAGACTTCGTCACACCAGCGATAGCTCGTACTTGCTCCGATAAATTGGCAGCTAAAGTGTTGACGACATCAGTAAGTTGTCGCCAAGCTCCCTCAGCACCTTCTACTATCGCCTGTCCTCCCAACCGACCTGAGAAAGGAATATTGTTATAACGTGACCACAGGTATGCATAGGTTGAAAATAAAGCACACCTTCCGTTCCGACCTGATGAGGGATTTCGTAGGAAATTAAAGATATTAGGATTTGTGATGGCATAATTCAGCGGTAGCATAATCACATGCATACCTCAATGGACACCCTGGTAACTTCACCTGCAAAGCACCTTAGTTGCTGCACCATCCCGTTAACAACAGCTTTGAGTTCAATCAAGTCGTGACCTTGAACATTCACAGTGATAGTTTGCGATAAGTCACCTCTAGCGACAGCCTAATGAAAGAAAAATCCAGATCATGTGTAAGGGTCTAAGCATAGCACGCGAATTTCACAGCGTCATCACGAACCTTACAAACTCGGGCAAAGTCGCTGACTTGCGCCTTCAACAGTTTCAATTCCTCCTCAGCGGTGAGCTGTTTGTTGTTGACAACTGAATTATGAGACTCGAAGGATACCTTGCTCTCTACAGCATCAACACAATTAGCTAGTTCACTATCATGGCCTTGATCAATGTGGGCGCGATACTTGTACTCCGCGTCGATAGGATCTGTGGTTGCATGGGGGTGAGGAGGAATCATGGAATTCTGCAGATAGATCAGCTTGTCATCTAAAAGATGAATTAAACCGTTGAGGATTGTGATTTCATTCTGCTTCAACTCATGAGCAAGCGTCAAAGAACTATGGGAACGGTGGCGAAAAGAATTTTGCAAGATGTATTCATTGATCTCAAACTTGATTTGACGACATTGATGCAATGCCTCAGATTGAACTTGGCCAACACCTGGAGACGTTGAAATGGGTGATAAAGATTGAATCTTAAGAAATTGCTCTGCCAAAAAATCAGTGAAAGTTGCGTGCTCAGAAGTACGCAGAGACGAGGGCAAATAGCTCAGAGGCGCAGCGGTAGAAGAAGTGGGTGAGAATCTGCGTTCGCCTGTTATTTCAGAAGAGGAAAATGATTGAGGTTCATGGCTAGAAGTATGAGCGGAAGGTTGAGATGCTAGCATGGCCGGGTGGGGGAAAAGTACGGATGGAGGAGTGAGTGGAGTGACAAGATTATCATCTGCGTCAAGGTATGGTATCGCGGACAAAGTGACGGCAGCATCAGCTCCCGTATGGCTCAAGCCAAGATCGGAGCACGGGCTCGAATTATCAGTGGACGCGGAGATGGAAGAGATGGTTCTAGGGTTGTGTGGCAAAACCATCTTCGTTAATGATGATCTTGCGGAAACGCCATGGCGAAAGTACGATGATCCAGCAGTGAGGCCCAATTGAGCGTCTTGAGGAGCGGAGGTGCAGAAGCCTTCTGAAGTCACACAGGAATTTAGGTTGTCGCGAAAAGAGGTTGACTCAGGGCTTGAAGGCAGCTGATAAGTCATCAGGGGAGCTAGCGAGCCGCATGGAGATGTGGATACGCAATGGAGTACTTGCTCATTCTGTCCAAATGATTTTCCAGATGAGTGGCTTGAAGAAGCAGAAAGATGCTGCTCAGACGGGGATTGCGTTGGTGAATAAGAAATCCCTCGCTCTTGTCTTAGAAAAACTGGCGTATTGAGTTGATCAGTTATCTCATTGTTTGAAGCCAGACAATCGCTCGAGGGTGACGTCTTCGTAGGCTCAAGAAAAGATGCGAAGGGAATAGAAGGTGGGGGGGGATTGGGTTGAAGAGCAATCAGTTTAGGATGGCAAGGTTGAATGAGCAGTGGATTGTACAATCGATCGAGATCTGCAGATAAGGCATGTGAGCTTGAGCGACGAATAATATTGTCATTCAGCTTGGAGTGCTTGAAGTTAGACTCGTGAGGTTGGTGCGATGCTGACAATGGGCTGGATGATGAATGAGTCAGCATAACGGGAAAGGTTCGTTCCGAGCACTGATCAAGGTTCTGGTCCAAAGAGATGCTGCGATGAATAGACATGATCAAGATCTTGATGTGAGTTGGGAATACCGTGAAACTAAATGAAATTCAAGTGATGCGAAAGGTTCCAAAGATGCGTTCCGATGATTTAAAATTTGAGAGAATGACCAATGGATGGACTCCGATGAAATGATAATCTGAATGGGAAGAATCGTAACGGTGAAAAATTTGTATCGACCGAGAAAACAAGGACCGATGACGTTCATGTCCACAGAGAATTTTGCGAAATTTACGTATTCATCATACAATTGAAGCAATCAGCACCAGCCATACACGTGCGAAGTTACGCAAGGCAATGGATTTGAACGAAGCGAGCGATTCAAGCCCCCAGAAAAGGTGCAACCAGAAGTAAAGAGTGACAATCAAGATCAGTGTTGGATACGATGAATGATAAGAAGAAACAGAAAACACAACGCACATACGAGTGATCAGCGAACGTCAAATTCCAGAATAGCTGCCATCAAAGGGAAGAACTTGAGATGTATTAGCAACAGGTGAGTAAAATTAGACTAATCAATTCATGCAGTCACTAGCGTGGCATTAGGTCAGAGATCCACGTGTACAGATAGTACACTATATCTACGAGAAGCAATTTGATGGAAGTAGGTATCACTGACCTGATCGGATGTAATTTACTACGGTGACTTTTTTCTCTAAAGACGAATGAGCAACAGACCAGATGAAGGTTCAACGGTGTATATAAATGTCGTAATGACCGCAGCCAGTAGCAGTTTATTACGAAAAGTTGGAGACCTAGCGAATCGATTGTATCAGGCACGGAAGTTGAAATTTGTCAAGGGAAAGGTTGATGATATCTCTCTCTCTGATTGCCAGGAGCCAACACAACCAAAAAAACTCGATAACTTATTTAGGTGGAAGGGGAAATTATCGACGCAGACAGAGAAGTAGTGGGAGAGATGACTAATTTCCTGGACGAACAAAAGTTATGGGTTTCTTATGGGTAAACGGAGGGTCAAAGACAGCTAAGACTTAATGAATACCTTTAAGGAAGGATTGATATATTATTATGATGAAGTTGATTGAAGTGGAAAGAAATGAAGGTGGTGGGAGTGGCGCACTCAGCACGACTAGTTAGACTATAAGATAATTATCTGAGAATAAGGTCACAAGAGTGGATGACGTTGTAGCAGAATTATTTCCGCTTGATTATGATTATTTATGAGTATCTCTTGGAAAGTTGTTATTATTATTCACTCTCACTTAGTTTTATTGCTTTCTTTAGTAACATGAGATGAAGGCTACGAATGACGACATGCGCCCTACACATGGTAAGTAACATTGATTTGGGAAAGGTGCCCTCGATCGAATCTCTTGTGGTGCTTGGGTAATGGGATGAGGCTCGAGTGCGATGGGACACGAAGCAGGATGGAGTCTGAGCATGCCATGGGACATCGCCACTTGCTCAAGGAATCAAGAGCTCCTACTCACCCGGTTGAAATCAATGCCCACCTGCTGCAATTCAGGACTCGAGAAGAACTCGGACTTACAATTAAACGTATTGGTGACTTGTCCCCTAAAAGGTAGATTAGCTCTATCTCATCATCAAATAATCGGACATTGCACCCGATTCATCCCTCCTGGCCTCCTCTTCCTCTTCTTCTTCCGAAGATGAGGTTAAATTTTTAATAATCGAGATAACCAGAATAAAAAGCATCAAGCTCATCACTCAAATCATTCCCCTTGGTGGGTATTGTTGGAATTTCACTCTTTTGTGCCTCTCTGAATCAAATCATTTATTTAGTAAAATTAAAATAAAATATTAAAAAAATTATCTACTTTAAAAATTCTAAAAAAATCACATAAAATAGATCTGAGTAGTCTGAAATGTTAGTCTGAAAGTTGTATCTTTGATAAATAAAATGATCAGTAGTCTTTGAACCAGAATCGTGATAAAACTCAATTGCTAAACTCCTTCTGTTCTTCTTTCTGTTCTTATTCTGTTTCATATTTTATTTTGATTGAACTCTGTCTGAAAAACTAACAATCTTTTAGTCTGTAAGTTAAACTCTTAAAATATAATTAAGTTACAAAAATAGTGCAAAATTATCTTTATGTTGTTTTCTTTCCTGAGTTCTTATTTCTTATTTTTTTATTTCTTTTTATTGTGGTTCTTTTTATTTAGACCTAACCATGTTAACACCCCTCATCAATCTAAAGGGGTGTCCATGATTTATCTCATCTATAAAAATAGTCCAAATTGCAAGAAATAAAAAGACATTGACTCTTCTCCTAAAAATCCTTCTCGTGCCACTACTGAGTCTTTCCAAGTGAGCTTCACTTTTCCTTTTCTCCTCTTTTCTTAAAAATCCTCATTCCATCTGTCTTAAAAATAAAAATCATAAAAATCATAAAAAGATCTTTATATCTTTGAGTCATAATTTCAACACGATTAACAGTCGAAATCGCTCTTCCTTACTTCCTTATTAAAATTCTTAAATTTTATTTTTTATTTATTTATTATTTTCTTTTTTATTATTTTTATTTCATCCTCGTCGACAAAACTCTTATTAAAAAGTCATGGAGATGAAAACCGAGACAACCACTCGTTTTTTGTTAACTAGCGAAAACTATGCGGTGTGGACGATTCCGATGGAGGCAAAATTGGATGATATCGACGCTTTGGAAATTGTTACTGGTCGCGTTGTGGAGGGTGCTGAAGACAATGAGGCGAAAAAAAATTTTCATCGATTGAATCGGAAAGCCTACAATCTTATAGTGCAGAATCTTGATGCAGAAAACCTGGCTATTGTCAGTACAACTCTCCCAATTGGTGATCGTTCCAATGGATTTGCCGTGTGGAATCTCTTGAAGCAAAAATATGCCGGCAATTACCTCGCCGCTCGCGCTGTTGCTCTCGACCAATTTCTCGATCTCGAGTTCAAGTCAATTACTCAGTTCTGCTCTGCCATCCGTCTCGCTAATCAAAAGCTCGTTCTTTCTGGTATTCGTCTCGACGATCAAGTCAAGATGTTGTTAAGGTTACGTAAGCTTCCAAAAGAAGATTACAAGAATTTTAGGGATATTGCCGCTATGGGTTTTGCTACCGAGTCTTT
>KN361253.1:4814-23428 GCA_000785685.1 Uromyces viciae-fabae | reverse complement strand
CTGCTCAACAGAATAAACTTAAGCTACTTAAAAATTCAACTCATTCTCTCGAAATACAGTTAGTAGTAAGTATACTAATCCTCTAAATGTTGAGGTTGTCAAATGTGCTTCCAACTATGTTCTCACACATGTCATGGCTTCATGATATGTTTCTCTTTTTCTCATCTGTTTCTTTCTTTGTCATCAGTTTCACTGACTTGTCACACTTGTGACATGTTTATCAGTTGTAGTCACATCTGGAACAGATAGTGCAACGGACTCCTTTTCTTCATCTGTTCCACTATCTGCTCCAGGTGAGTTTCTTTTCTTTCTCTCTGTTTCTTAGTCTCTTTTTCTCCCTCAGTGATAGTTGAACAGTAATGTTATCATCCGTTCCACTATCTGCTCCAGGTTGCTCTCAACACTAAAAAGTAGTAAGTACTTTTCTAGTATATTTTCTGCACATAACTTATCATAGGGAATTAAATCACCCCTGCTTAGCAGGCCCCTACGCTCAGGGCATTAAATAACCCCAGTTTACACTGGCCCCTGTTAGATTCGAAGGGTTTTTCAAAACCACCCCTATCTTTGAGCAGATAGGTCCCTTCTACAAAAAGAAAGGGCTTTAAATAACCCCAGCTCAGCTGGCCCCTTGTCTTACAAAATTATCATTTAAAAATATTAAAAATATTTAAAATAATTAAAAAGGATTTAAATATAAATAAGAATCCCTTCATACACTTCTTTGCACCGTGTGTAGCTAGTAGAGTTAGGCTCTAGGCATCACATAGGCTGACAGAAAACTTGTAGCCTTCAGATTCATGAGTGTTACACCACTAGTTACATGTGGGCTCATCCGGTGTGGGAGTTCTTATGGTAATCAAACCACATAACTCAAAAAAATTTTCAGATTTTTTATTAATTATAAATAAGATAAAAAAATGAACATCAACTATAACTCAACTCAATAGTTGAACCTACTATACATGGTACTTTTGTAGATATATACATCAATAAAAAAAAGATTCAATACATGAATAGTGGATTCAAGCCTGAAGGACTAAGGATATCATAAAATAAACATAAAAAACAGATTCTAGGGCCAAAATAACCCCTAGTCACCCAGCAAGCCCATACACCTATGTCACATGGATCAAAAGTTACAAGGATTTATAGGTTTCTGTTGAATATTGACCCCAATCATATGAAAAATCAATATTATTATTTTAAATATTAAATTATATCTATTAAATCTTTTTAGAATCACTTGGTCTGCATACTGCTTCTAGATACATTTAATTAGATTTGATTAATTATTACTCACAGTTATAAGTGCTTTGTCACAATTTAATAGTTTTATCTATTCATTATTTTTAAGCTTAGTTTCTTAAGTGCTTTGTCACACTAAATCAACATCAAATTTTCATTATGCTTTGTCATAATTATATTAAATTATATTATTAAAATACTTACTACATCTTTATGCTTTGTCATAGTTGTATTTTCTTTTTATTAAGCCCCTCTGAATATTGCCAGGGGGCTACTTGTTTTTCATTATTTATTTGAGATTTTATCCTTTGAAATAAAATCACTCAATATTCCACTCTTTTCACTCCGCCCATTCTATTGAGTCCAACTTCCTCAAGTTGTCCCCCTTCTAAATTCATCAGTTTCACTGGGATATTTTTGTGTGACATTATACATTTCCCTATCTGTGATTCCTCAATTTTATTATTTTTATAAATAGTGGCTGTGTATAGGTCATGTGCATCTTATAACCATAAAAAGACTGTGCCACCAGTCAGATGACATTGTATTTCCATATTGTCTGTGCGCCATGACATCATAGGTCATGTGCCACCAACTTTTGCAGGGAAATTTTGCTTCCCCTGGAGCAAAAATGGCTCATATTTTTCTATATGAGGAGCTCTCTCCAGCATGTTTTCTCCCGATCTCATCTCATTCCATCCAATCATTCCAGGATCTCATCTGATTATTCTATCTCATCCTATCTCATTAACTTATTATATCTCATTTTATTGAAATTATACTCTTACTCACTCTTACCTACCTTATCATAAATAGCAAATAATATACAAAACCTTACAAGGGATCCTGAAACTATAAAGCAATTAAATACTCATTATAAAACAACACTTCATGAAAGAGATGCAACTTTCTGTGACCATCATTTTCCTCATCATCAACCAAGCTTATAAAGCGTATCCACTACTCTAACCCGGCTAGACAGGAGATATCATCTCATCACGCTAATAAAAGCCTGCAGACGAAGTCTGGGGTGTTGTTATTCTGATCAACCAAAGAGGCAGAGTTTGCAACTCCACCATACCTCTTACCATTCAGCGAGAGGTGTTACTCGAAACATCCTATTGAGTCTTACAACAGAGTCCCCAACATGAATTAATTGGGATGAACTGTTGTTTAGGCCGAATATTAATAGGAAAATTGAAAAACTGAATTAGTTGAATTCAAGATCAACATTGGAATCGATTTCTGATATTTGGGATTGGAGGAAAAGTCATAAACGTTACAAGGATTAGTGTTATATCGATTATATTGGATGTTTTCACTGAAAGGAAGAAAAATAAGTAAAGAAAAAGAAGTATTTAGCATTAGGATATTTTAGTATCTGAATAAAATTATTGAAGAAGAAAAAGGACGTTGAACACGGAATCAACAATAGTATCACCAAATAAACTGAAAATAGGAATCCTCTAGGACTCATTATCAGACGAGGACAGTTTCAAAGAACCATAGGCTTGGGAAAAGAAGGTGGCAGAGAATTAAGTCCACTGAGGAATCTAAAAGCTGGAGAAGAAAATTAGTAACTAAACGAGGTATTGAAGTAGCAAAAGAACAACTCTTATCTAGGAGAGAAGTAAATCATAAACCCCCCCAACTAGCCCTGGTACGGACCAGAGAAGAATTAAAGATTGATACTATATATAAATTCCACTCAACTACAAGTACTCAAAGTAACTTTAGTCAGAAACAACAATGTCTTTATTCAAAAATACAGATTTGGAGTTACCAGTTTCTAATCCATCAGTAAGACCAATAGTATCATCATATAAACCTAGGCCTCATGCAGGACCAATGGAAACAGAACCACCACCCAAAGCAACAGAATCAGGCCAACAAAATTGAGGAAATCAGCAAGCTTCAGCCATTCAAGGACCTAGAAGAAAATTCCACGGATACCAGATACCTGAATCAGACAAGGACGAAGACAAAAAATCAGAGGATAAATCAGAGAAAATAGCGGACGGTGATGATGATTTTGGAACACGACAAAATGCGGTCATCATCAAAGACCCGAATTCGTTATTTGAAGGAGAAAATTTTGGAGAATTCTTGGAAAGATTTGAATTAGCAGCAGAAATATATGGCGCAAGTAATTACAATATGGTTAGACAGATTTTTCGATTCGTGAAGGGCGAGGATTTGAAACAAGAACTTGAATCAATGGACAGATATGCAACCAGGAAAGGGAAAGAGCTGCGACAAAGCATGATGGAAACTTGGGGGGAGATGTATTCA
This sequence comes from Uromyces viciae-fabae, assembly GCA_000785685.1. NCBI lineage: Eukaryota > Fungi > Basidiomycota > Pucciniomycetes > Pucciniales > Pucciniaceae > Uromyces > Uromyces viciae-fabae. The sequence goes on along the minus strand of KN361253.1, from coordinate 19,888 downwards.
AGAATTCAACATACAAAACAAGATTTAGAGGAGTTAGATGAATCTTATTCAAGGAAAGGAGGGATTAAAAACTTTCAAGATTTTAAAGCTTACCAAATAAAATTCAATAAAATTTTAAAATATTTAATAAATAATGAACACGTGGATAAAAAATCAGAAGTATCTTATATATTTATAGTTGCTTTTTCTAAAGAAAGTCAAAGGAAGATAAGAAGAGAATTAGTTAGGGAAAAGAAACTGCCTTACGGAAAGGATGGATACAGGAAAAACCCAAAATTCTATGAAGATACCGTTACGGCGGCAGAAAATGAAATCTGGGCAGAATCTGACGAATCACCAGTATATAAATTTTTTTCAGAGTCAAATCGAGTCATGCAAAAAGAATTAAATGAAAGAAAATGTAATGGAAAAAGAAGAGAAAAATGATTGAAGAAACCCCAATTGCAGAGATACAAAATGAAGTCAAAAACTTAACTAAAACCATGAAAGCATTGGCTCACAAAATTAACACCAAGAACTCCAATCCAGAATATGATAGCGGCAATAATAAACCTAAAATTTTATATGAACCAAGGCCTTGTCTTTATTGTTATAAAGAAGGAAATACAACAGGATACTTCCCATTATATTTTGAAGACGAAAAACAAGGATTAGTTAAGAGAGATGGTAAAATTCATTTACTTCCAAGTGGAGAAAAGATACCCTATTATCCATCAAGACCAATTTGACATGTGGTAGCTACAGCATCTGGAAAAACTTTACCATTATATTTTGAAGACGAAAAACAAGGATTAGTTAAGAGAGATGGTAAAATTCATTTACTGCCAAGTGGAGAAAAGATACCCTATTATCCATCAAGACCAATTTGACATGTGGTAGCTACAGCATCTGGAAAAACTAATAAACCACCTGTTTCAGCAAACACTCTTCAGCCAATTAAAATTTTAAAAAGAGAAGAAGAAGATATGAATTGAGCTGTTGGAAGAGTCTCTTGGGAAGCACCTCAATTAGGTTCAGAAAACTTTGGCAAATTACAATCCAATGAAGCAACCACAAGGAATGGAACCAAGCGCATGTTACAAAGGGAGGATAGTATTGAACCAGATGGGATGGAAATTGATGAAAATGATGAAATTGCAGCGATTGGAACGGAGGAAATAAAAGAAAACATCTCAAGGACCAGTGCAAGAGCCAATTAACAGAAGAAATTTTTCTAGAAAAGAGGAGAAAAGAACAGAGGAAATTTTAGCAAATGAACTTGAAAATGTTAAAATTCCAACAACCTTTTCCCAACTCACAACTTTATCGCCCAGTTATGCGGAAGAAATAGGCAAACGGTTATCAGAGCGTTTACCAACTCAAAAGAAATCACACATATCCTACATTCAGCCAGAAAAATGAAAATCAGCAGCCACAATGTTAATTGACAGAGAGGAAAATTCAGAACCCATGGAAAATGCATTTTATAGCTGTGCATTAGGTTTTATCAACTTGAAAATTAATAACAGCAAGGTTGAATTTTTAGTGGATTCCAGATCAATGGTAAATGTAATGCCAATTTGGATGGCAACAAAACTAGGTTTAGAGGTGGTAAAGGTGGATATACCTATGACTGGAGTAGGCGGAGAAAACTGCAACATTAGTGGAGTGGTAGAAAATTTGGAGGTCAAGATTGGAAGATTTACAGGTTTAGTCCATGTATTTATAGCACAAAAAGCAAAAGAATGCATCCTTGGACGACCTTTCTTGTTTGATTATAATCGTGGGTTAACCTACACACCAGAAGGAGAAAAATTAACTTTTGAAGCAGAAGATGGAAGGTCAGTTACCTTACCTTGGGCCAAAACTGGATAAGGACGGGGATGGAACAATCAACCCAATCTGGCAGTATATACTAAGCCTCAAAGTACGGCTTGTCAAATTCAGAACCCCTTTAAAAACAAAAAGAATTTTTTATGAGATGGGTTATTCTTAAAAAGGACAGCCAGGCTAAAAGGGCAAGTCAGACCAAACCCAGAATGCCCCAAATCAAATTTAGCCGGTTTAAAGAATTTTTTAAATTTGAAGATAAAAATAAAAATAAAGAAGATAAAAAAAAAGAAAAATGCAAAAAACATAAAAAGGATGAAAATATTAGTTTGGAAAAAAATCAAAAGAAAGAAGAACCTAGTGCATCTGTTTTAAGAAATAACTTACTTGTGACCAAGAAAACTCAAGAAAAAGAATTGAACACACAGAAGTTATTAGATAATGGATTAGGACTAACAATTCAAGGAGATATGTGCAAAAACTGGAAGGAAGGAAATCTCTGGTGTATGACAAAATATAAACCTGTGGATAAGAAAGTAAAAACAATTAATCAGCCAATTCTACAGTCACTCAATCCACCACTTCAGAGACCTCCACTTTCAAGAAATCCATATGAAACACCACTTACTCCTTTCCTACCAGATTTTGAACCAACAGAAAAAATTACGGAAGAAAGATTACAAGTTATTAATTTTGGCCCACCTGGATGGCTTTGGCCAGAAGAATTGAAACTTTTTTTACATATTATAGTACTTAGGGAAAAATCATAAGCTTTTTGTGTTCAGAAACGAGGTTTACTCAAACATTCATATGGCTTACCTTATGTGGTTCCAGTTATACCTCACCAACCTTGGCAGAAAAAACCAATTCCCATTCCAGCAGCAATAAAAGGAGAATTTACAGAATTAGTTAGAGAAAGAATTGGAACTTGCCTTTATGAGCAATCAACATAAAGTTACTCCAGTCCAGTTTTCTGTGTAGCCAAACATGACAGAAAATTAAGAATAGTGCATGATCTTCAAGAAATGAATCGAGGAACTATCAAGGACACTGGGTTACCACCTGCAACTGAGGAATTTGTAGAAGCTTTTACTGGGCGGGCCTGTTACGGGTTAGGTGACATAATGGGCGGATACAACGAAAGAGAGTTAGCAGAGGAGTCCAGGCCAATGACACCAGTTGATACACCTTCAGGAAGATTTCAACTTACTAGATTACCTCAAGGGGCCACCAACTCTGTGGCAGTGTATCAAGCTCAAATGATGTGGATCCTTCAAGATGAAATTCCGGAGCATGTAGGAGTATTCATTGATGATGGCGGAATAAAAGAACCAAGGACGGACTATGACCGCGAAGTTTTAAAGGAAAGCCAAGGAATTAGACGTATTATCTGGGAATATGCTCAAACATTAGAAAGGGTTTTATTTTGGATAGAAGAAGCAGGATGAATGGTTTCTGTAAAGAAGTTTTCCTGTTGCGTTCCAGCCTTGGATATTGTAGGTCACGTGGTCTGTAAAGAAGGAAGAAAAATTTCAAAACAAAAGAAAAATAAAGTTATAACCTGGCCACGACCAACAAGTGTTGCAGAGATTCGTGGTTTTCTAGGAATTGTGGTTTATGTTATAATATTTATAAAACATCTTTCAGAAATTGCAGCTCTTAAGAAAACTCACCAGGAAAGAAGAAAACTGGGAATAAGATGTTGCAAGATGATTTCCACCCAAAAGGGGATATTGTATCTGTTAAATACAAATACATTATCTCCACTGAAGCCTCCTGGATCTTGTGTGCAGCTTCCTCGGCTCCAAGGACACATCTTCATTGGAATACAATCTGGGCTTGTATGCATCTATCTACCAACAACTTACTGGCAAGACTGTCTACTTTGAATTGCTCACTTTCACCTGTTGGAGATCAGTAGAATTTTGTCGCCGCTCAGACTAGCTAGCTTGAAGACCTGCATTCCTGGAGTTTATGATCACTCTGGATCCTAATAGGCTTTGATCAAAAGGCCCCAGTGCTGCTGCCAAACCAAAACTGGAAATTTTTCCACCCTCACTCATGTTGTGAAACTCTGACACTCCAAACTGGCCACACGACTTTCAAACCCTTTTCAATGTTGGATTTGAAATGCATGACCCATGGTACCCCTTCTACATCTAGCCATAGTGATTTTATGAATCCTCTTCTCCTATCTGCTAGTGCATTCACCATGGAAAAATGAGTAGGTGGGATTTTGTTTGGAACTTGGGATGGATTTACAGCCAAACTTGAGTCAGAACTTGGGTAGGAACTTCTAATAAATTCAGAATATTTTCAATTCAATCTTACGTAAGTGGAAAATCCCATTCAAATATTTTACATTGTTGGACATTTTAGGAATTTTTTGTTTTTAGCCACAATTTGAACCGTTGCTTGGCCAAGCCAAAGCTGATGGCCAATCCAACACTTCCAACGAAGTCACAAAAAAATCTCAAAAAAATATTCTCGAAGTGATTTTTTTACGGATATTTTTTTACTATGCATACAAAGTCCTTTCATCTTGTTGACCTTTTTTGTCTTTTTCATGGCAGCCTCAAGATCAGTTTTATTATTTTTCACTTTTTTTTATTTTTATTTCAAAAATAGAAAATCGCCCAAAAATAACTAGAAAATATAGAAAGAAACTTATAAAAATAAAGAAATATTTGGTTCATATGTACACATTGCTTTTTTGTGCAAAATAGAAATCCATTGCAAATGTATTATACACAATTTCAGAGTGAGAAAGTCAGTGACACCCAAAGATGGTGTGGGTGGCACTCTCAGTTCAAGTCAAGTGTAGCTTGGGTCAATCCCACCTCAACTTTGGGTGGTTCCAAGCCAAGTTGGCAGGGTGCCACCCAAGGCTTGCAGTGTGCCAAGTGCACCTGAAAGTTTACCAAGCACACTTTAGAATTGGCCAACTGTGCTTGGCTTTTTTTTGGCCTAACTTTGGTGGGTGCCCAGAATGGCTTGCAGCTTTGTTAAAATGAAGAGCTGAAATTTCTGAAAAACAAAAGCCAAAAATATTGAAAAAAATCATGAGAAAAAGAAAATAAAGACATCAAATGATAGTGATAAAAAAAACAAGAAGTAGGATTCATACCACAATGAAGCAAGTAATTACTTGAGGTGTTTTGATGACGAAAGAAGATAAAAAATAAAGCAGGATTTTTTTAAGAATAATAAAAAAATAAGAAAGAAAAGAAAGAAATAAAAAAATAAAAAAGAAAGAGATTAGAACAGTTTTTAAGAATGAGAATGAAGAAAGAGAACGAATTTTTAGAATTGATTTCATACAAGTATCCCAAAGTTTTATGTTTGATGAAAAAGCCTTCAGATCTATGTATTTGCTGAGATGTCAAGCTGAATAAAGTTGAAGTTAAAATTAATTAGAAGAAAAATTTTTGTTGAAAAGAACTGGGAGGGTTCTTTTCTCACCAAATCAAGGAATTGAATAAAGCGGGGGAAATCTGATAGCTGCTGAAGATTGTTGATGTTTTTCTTCAAGCGTGATTTCCTGGAGCTAGAAGATTCATGAGTGAGCATTTTTTATCCCGGACAGACTGATGATAGTGACAAAAAAATAATAAACTAGGTTTGCAGAACTCAGTTGCCAGGGGTTTCCCTTGAGAGAGGTTAAGAATATATCTCATAATTTACCCTGAATTTCAACAAGCTTCATATATCAAATAAAAAATTGGATCGTTGAAGATGTTCCTTGTTCCTTGATTATGGTTTTCTACTTGAGATGCAATTCAAATCAGAAGATATATTTCAATTCAGCCGTAATAAATTCATCTGTAGCAGTAAAATGGTGCTGCTCCCAAAGCCTCAAGAAATCCACCAGGGAGCTTCACACTTATCTGCAAGAATCTGATTTTTTCTCAGAATCATCAGTAGCAGACAAAAAATGAGCACCTCTGTACCAGCCTCCATGCTACTAACCAGTTGGTAACAGGCACTGGCTTGGCTTTGAGTGTTGATAAAGAAAGGTGTGGTAATGAATTAAGTGGAAATATTTCCTGTAATGTTCAAAGGGAAGTGACAATAGCTTCAGTAAAAGATGGAAGGCTCTTCTAAACCTGATAAGGGAGGGAAATCATGTAGTGATTCTTCCTGCTGAGACAGGCAGATAATATTCAGAGGGTTATATGTAAGTGGTTACAATTACGTGGAAGTGAGTCCTGCAAGAAGAGGGTATCTTTGAAAAGCTGGAGGAGAAGTCCTCTCAAGACTTCCAACAGTCACTATAGGTAGGTCCAGTAGACCATTTCCAGTGTCGGGCTGGCAAAGGAGCTGGTGGAGCTGGATTTATTGGCTGGTGAAGGAGCTGGATTCTTGGATGGAAATGGAGCTGGTGTGTTTGGATTTTGTGGCTGGAAAAAGAGGTGGTGGAGCTGGTGAAAGTGGATTTATTTCCTGGAGGGGCTGGATTTATTGGCTGGTGCAGGAGCTGCAAGAGCTGCACTTTTGGTTGGTGAGGGAGCTAGATGAGGTGGTTTTTTTAGCTGGATTTTTGACTGGAAAAGGAGCTGTGGAGCTGGTTTGATAGCTGGCAACAGAGCTGTTGGAGATGGATTTATTTTCTGGTGAAGGAGCTGTTTTAGATGGGTTTGTTTGCTGGTGACAGAGATGGAAGAGCTGGTTTTTTGTCTAACAAAGAAGCTGGAAGAGCTGGATTTTTTACCTGGAAAGCAAGCTGGAGTTTTTGGCTGGCAAAAGAGCTGGTGGAGCTGTTATTCTATCTGGAAAAGGAATAGAAGGGCTGGATTATTACCTGGGAAAGGAGCTGCTGGAGCTTTTTTGTGAGCTTTCAAAGGAGATGAATTTTTGGCTGGCAACCAAGCTGGAAGGGCGTGATTTATTAGCTGGTGGAGTGGTTTCTGGGCTGGTGAGAGAGCTGAAAGAGCTGGTTTTTCAGCTGTTGAAGGAGCTGTATTGTGATCTAGTGAAGCAGCTGGAGGAGCTGGTGTTTGAGCTGGTGTTTTGTCTGGTTAAGGAGCTGGTGGAGCTGGAAAGTGATCTAGTGAAGCAGGTGGAGGAGCTTGGGTTGGAGCTGATGTTTAGACTGGTGAAGGAGCTGGTGGAGCTGGTCTTTTTGGCTGGCAAAGGAGCTGTATTTATTGGCGTGTGGAGGAGCTGGATGAGCTGATTTGTAATCTGGTGAGGGAGAGGATGGAGCTGGATTTTGGTCTGGTTGAGCTGCTTTTTTGGATGGCAAGGTAGCTGGGATTTTTGGCTGGTGAAGGATCTCATAGAGCTGGTTTTCTTTTGCTCAAACAGGAGCTGGTGGAGCTGGTTTGTTGCCTGGTGAAGGAGCTGTTGGAGCGGTATTTATTGGCTTGTGGAGGAGCGGGATGGGTTGGTTTTTTAGCTGGTAAGGGAGTGGATGGAGCTGGATCTTGGGCTGGTGGAGCGGCCTTTTTGTATGGTGAGGTAGCTGGATTTTTTGGCTGGTGGAGGAGCTGATAGAGCTGGTGTTTTTTGCAGGAATAAGAGCCAATGGCGCAGGATTTATCAGCTGATGAAGGAGCTGGTTTTTTTGGCCAGTTGGAGATCTGGATCATTCTTTGCCTGAGGAGAGAGAAGGTGGAGCTGGTGTTTTTGGCTGGTGAAGCAGCTGGAGGAGGTGGTTTTTGGATGGCAAAGCAACTGGTGGAGCTGGATTTTTGGCTGGCAGCAGAGTTGGTAGAGCTGGATTGATTCTCCGGGGAGAGAGCAGTTGCAGCTGGTTTTGTGGATGGGGAGAGAGATGGGTGAGCTGGATTTTGGGCCAGTGAGGGGGCTTGTGGAACTGGGTTTAGTGGCTGGCCAAGGATATCGATGAGCAGCTTTTTTAGCTTCTTGAAGAGCAGGTGGAGCTGGACTTTTGGTGGGTAGCAGAGCTGGTGGAGCTGGCAGAGCTGGATGTTTTTTGATTTCAAAGAAGCTGTTGATTTTTCGACTGAAGAAGATTGAAGAATTGGGAGAAAAATTAACACAAATAGCTGAATGCTTTGCTGACTGGGCTAAAGCAAAAACTATAAGGTATTTTTAGAAAAAAAGGGGACAAGTATCAGAGACACTTGGAATGATTCAAGAAATAGAAGAAGAAGTTTTGGAATAAATGGTTTTTATTTCAATGTTTATAATACTAAACTTATAGTATTTACAAATTGAATATATTCAATATGATTCTAACAGACTACTATTTTACTTCAACTAGAAGACTACTTTTACTTCAATAAGAAGGACTACTTTTACTTCAACATAGAACTGTTTTCCCATGATTTATAAGATCTGGAATATTTTCTTGATGCTTCTCATTACTCTGTTCCTGAGAGTTATTCAAATTTTCTTCATTTGAATAAATACTACTGTTATCTTCCTTATTATCTAGTACAGGTAAGATTGGATCTTCATAATCCACATATTCCTCAATTTTCTTCAGAGTTAATTTTTCCTCATTGAACTTGACATCTCTAGTTCTAATTACTTTCTTTTGTCAATTTCCTGTGCTTCATCTCTTTACTCTTCTGTTTCTTTTTTATTAGTCTTTACATTTATATTATAAATTCAATAAAATACATTAAAAATTATTACTTAAATTAAACTTAAATAAAAATAAAAATAAAATAATCTTATTATCTTATTTAGTCCTGTTGTTAGTCGCAACAGTTAAAACCTTAGTCCTGCTACAAGTGTAGTTAGTTATCATCAATCCTACTACAAGTGTAGTTAGTCTTATCAATCCTGCTACAAGTGTAGTTAGTTATCTTAATCCTGCTACAAGTGTAGTTAGTCTTCTTTTATCCTGCTACAAGTGTAGTTAGTCTTATCAATCCTGCTACAAGTGTAGTTAGTTATCTTAATCCTGCTACAAGTGTAGTTAGTCTTCTTTTATCCTGCTACAAGTGTAGTTAGTCTTATCAATCCTGCTACAAGTGTAGTTAGTTATCTTAATCCTGCTACAAGTGTAGTTAGTCATCTTAATCCTGCTACAAGTGTAGTTAGTCTTCTTTTATCCTGCTTCTAGTCTAGTTAGTTATTTTTTAGAAGTTATGTCCACTAAACCCCTTGTTATGTGCAAGGGGGTCTGTTGTCTTTTCTTTATATCTCATGTCTTTGTCCTTGGTAATAAATTATCAAGTCAGAGTTTTTTTAATTAGTCACCATTATGGTGATTGCTCCTTGGTCCAAGTCAGATCCCTCAAAGACTTGTTTCATTCCTTAAAATATCTTATTATTAGTTAAAATATTTTATTTAAATTATTTAAAATTTCTCATAAATATTCTTACTCTGTTCTTCAAGCCTGCAAAATTAACAGAACTAATTTTGCTTCAACATAGAAGGACTACTTTTTACTTCAACTAGAAGAACTTTGGATGAGAAACTATCTCATAACTTAATAGACTATTTTATGTAACTAACATAATATATCACTGGTTTAACTTCAATATGCTACTTAGCATATCACTAGACTGGAATTTAAGACTAACTAAGGGAAAGACTGGAGCATTATAATTTGGACAGGTGAAAGTCATGATTATGAGACTGGAATTTCAACAGAGGAGGTGGATTGTTGGCTGGCAACAGAGCTGTTGGAGCTGGATTTAATGACTGATGAGAGAGCTGGCAGAGCCACTTTTTTGTTTGATGAAGGAGCTGGTGGGGCTGGTTTTTTGTGTGGAAAAGGAGCTGGAAGAGCTGGATTTTGACCTTTCAAAAGAGCTGGAAGAGCTGGATTTTTACCTAGCAAAGGACCTGGTGCAGGTGGTTTTTTGGCTGGGAACAGAGCTGGTGGAGCTAGATTGATTGGATGATGAAGGAGCTGGAAGAGCTGGATTTTTACCAGGCAAAGGAGCTGATTTAGTGGCTGGTAAAGGAGCTCGTGGCGTTATTCTTTGGTTGGTGAAGGAGCTGGAAGATGTTTGAATTTGAGGGCTTATTTATGCTCTCATCTTCTCTTCATTTTTATTTTATTTTTATTTTTATTCTTCATTTATATTCTTTTATAATTTTTATATTAAATCATGATTAATCATTGAATATCATTTAAATCATACTTAGTATTGAACCTTATTTTAAATCATGCCTTGCATTAGAAATTATTATTTTACTAGTATTTAAATCATGTTTTACATTGAATATTTTATTTTAAATTATTATTTTTAAATCATGTTTTTACATTGATAACTTTTATTATTTAAATCATGTTTTTCATTGACTTAAAGATTCTTATTTGTTTTCTTTATTTTTGATTCATTTTATTTTATTTTATCAAGCCCCTCTGGATATGGCCAGGGGGCTGTCTTGTTTTCTATTTAAGTTTGACTTGACCCATGAAATCAAACCATTCAGTCTGCTTATTTTCTCACCCTTACCACCTCATCAAGACTGTTTCCAGCCTTATCCCAGCTGCCATCCAACTTTCTCAAGTCTCAAGATCTCTCTCTCAAAACTAAAAATAAAAATCCTATCCCAGCTGCCATCCAACTTTCTCAAGTCTCAAGATCTCTCTCTCAAAACTAAAAATAAAAATCTAAATTAAAATCAACTTATTTCAAAAGAAGAGATGTTTTTTTTCTGGCAAAGAAGCTGGAAGAGATGGTTTTTTACCTGCAAAAAGGAGCTGTTGGAGCTGGTTTTTTGGCTGGTAAAAGAGCTGGTGGGGCTTGACTTATTGGCTGGAAAAGGAGCTGGAAGAGCTGGTTTGTTACCTGGAAAAGGTTCTGGTGGAGCTTGTTTTTTGGCTGGCAACAGAGCGCTGGAGCTGGATTTATTGGCTGGCAAAGGAGCTGTTGGAGCTGGTTTTTTGACTGGTAAAAGAGCTGGTGGAGCTGTATTTATTGGCTGGTGAAGGAGCTGGGAGAGTGTTGTTTTCTGGCAAAGGAGCTGGAAGAGCTGGATTTTTACATGGCAAAGGAGCTGGTGGAGCTGATTCTTTGGCTAGAATCAGAGCTGGTGGAGCTGGATTTATGGCTGGCAACAGAGCTGGGGGAGCTGAATTTATTGGCTGGCAACAGAGCTGGAAGAGCTGGCTTTTTTTTCGGTGAAGGAGCTTGAAGAGCTAGTTTTTTTATGGTAAAGGAGCTGGAAGAGCTGGATTTTAACCTGGCAAAGGACCTGGGGGAGCTGTATTTTGGGCTGGCCACAGAGCATGTGGAGCTGGTTTTATTGGTTGGTGAAGGAGCTGGCAGAGCTGGGTTTTTGGTTGGTGAAGGAGCTGGACAAGCTGGTTCCTACTGGTGTGGTAGTGGAATCATGGTAGCCCTGGGGCGACTGTATTTAGGCTGGCTGAAACCAGCTCTTCAATTCTTCCATCCCAAATGGATAAACAGTTCTTGGTTTCTTCCATTTGTTATGGAAGAATTTTTCTGACACAGCTGTTTTATAGTCACTTTAGTTTAAATACATGGTAGTTGTTTATTCTAATTTTATAGTCACTTGAGTCTAATTACATGGTAGTTGTTTAGGTTAGTTTTATTTAGTCCTGATTCCTTGTTGTGTCTCAGATGAACCATATTTAGTCCTGTCTCCATCAGTAGTGTTACAGATGATTTCTTTATTATTATTTTTCATTATTATTTTTTTATTATTTCTTTTTCATTATTTTTCAATATTATTATTGTAGACATGTCACATTTTTGTGACATGTCACTCTTCTTTTTCTTAATCTTCTCTCACTTGAAATAAAGATCATCGGGTTAGAGTCTTTTCCTTCATTAAACATCAGCTCCCAGTTTTCACACTCCTTGGTCAAAACCTCCTCCTTCATTCTTAACTTGACCATCTCAAGGAATCTATCTGCTTAAAAACAACACTTAATTCCATATTGAAGGGAAGAATTGACAAGGTATTGGAGATTTCAATATTCAGGGCTATGAATCATGATACATGATACATGTTGACTTGCAGAATATGATCACAAAGAATGATGAATCAGCAAAACATCAAATATGTATTTTTCAAAAAGAAAGTTTTGTCACAATGATTTATTCAAAATATTTACAAATGGAATGAAAAATAAGGAAAAAACACCAGATACTTGCAAAACTGCAAGAATGTTAAAAGCCAATAAGATAAAAATTGACTAGTACCTATTGAACATTATAACAAGTTTGGCTTTTATCATCATTGGGGAATAAATATTCCGTGTGTCTCAGAGATCATTTATATCTGGTGCCAATTTCAAGGGTTATTTATTTTTGCACATTCAATTTGTTTTATGTCTTTCTGCATCAAGAGGTGGGGTTTAGTGTGTGCTGTATCAATCTTGCACTTCAAAAAAAATGAAAATAAACACAAATATAAAAAAGGGCATTAGTTTTGGCACGGCCCAAAGTTGGTTGTGCACCTCCTTTTGACAGCCAGAGGACGTCCGGTTTTTTTTGTTTTTTCAAATATTTTTGAAAATACTTCTAAACATCCTAAAATTACCAAACTTTTTGAGTAGCTCTCTGAGCACCCCAACTACATATTCTGAGCTTTTTAGCTCATAAAAAGAATTCGAGGTACTCCATATATGGGGATTACACAAAATCACAAAAAAAATAAAACATTATGGTTAATGCGGGAAATATGGGCTAGAAAATTTATCACATGTCTTTCAACCTTATTGAAATCTAGGATAAAAATTTTATCCACAGGGAACCAAAAAAAAGTTGCTTTTACGTTCAATTTTGCAGAAATTGATACCATACACCAAAATTTTGAAGAATTAACGTAAAAGCACCTTTTTTTGGTTCCCCATGGATAAAATTTTTATGCTGAATTTCAATAAGGTTGGAATACATGTGATAAAATTTCTAGCCCATCTTTCCCGCATTAACTGTTCTTTTTGATTTTTTTTTGTTATTTTGTGTAATCCCTATATATGGAGTACCTCAAATTCTTTTTCTGAGCTACAAAGCTCAGAATATGTAGTTGCGGTGCTCAGAGGGCTACTAAAAAAGTTTGGTAATTTTAGGACGTTTAGAAGTATTTTTAAAAAACATTTGAAAAAACAAAAAAAACCGGACGTCCTCTGGCAGTCAAAAGGAGGTGCACAACCAACTTTGGGCGGTGCAAAAACTAATGCCCTATAAAAAATTAATAAAGATAAAAAGAGAAATTAAAATTGAAGAATTAGAAAATTACAAAATTGAAAAAGTGAAAAATTAGATACTTATAGAATTACAAATTAAAAATTAAAAAATTAAAAAAATTCAAAAAATTCAAAAAATTCAAAAATTCAAATAATTGCAAATTAAAAAATTACAACATTGAAAAATTTGAAAATTTAATAATTAGAAAATTTAAAAATTTAAGAATTCAATCATTCAAAAATTCAAAAATTGAGAAATAAAAAATCAAAAAATTGAAAAATTGAAAAATAGAGTAATTCAAAATTTCATCAATTCATAAATTAAAAAAATTAAAATCAAAAAATTGAAAAATTGAAAAATAGAGTAATTCAAAATTTCATCAATTCATAAATTAAAAAAATTAAAAAAATTGGCAAATTAAATTAAAAAATTGAAAAATTGAAAAATCAAAAAATTGCAAAATAAAGAAGTTGAAAAATTAAAAAATTAAAAAGTCATAAAATTAGGGAATTGATTTCCGCACAGGGTCAATCCACCTTTACACCTGTTTTGGCCGGCGCGGCAACGTCCGCGTGCTGCGCGCGGGCACACGGCTCTCCGCGCGGGCACATGGTTTTTTAAAAACCATTTTAAAAATACAAACAAAAACATTTTTGTATTTTTAAATATATTTTTGGGGGTTTGGAAAGCCCAAGAAATATAATATGAAAAAAAAAATCAAAGATTATGAGTATTTTTTTTTTGGCCCACACACGGTTTTCCACGGTGACACACAAGTTTTTAAAGCCCTTTTGACAATGGAAAACCAATTAAATTATGAGTTTTAATTACATCATTGGGCCTTTGAAAGGCCCAAGAAATATAAGCTGTTTGACAATGGAAAACCAATTAAATTATGAGTTTTAATTACATCATTGGGCCTTTGAAAGGCCCAAGAAATATAAGCTGAAAAAAAAAAGTTCAAAATCAGCATTTTCAATTGTTTTGGCCCACACACGGTTTTCCACGTTGACACACGGTTTTTTTAAACCCATTTTGAAAATAGAAAAAAAAAGTTTTCCCTGATTTAAAAATTACAAAAGGGGCTCTTAAGAGCCGCTCGATTTTATGGTAAGGTCAAAATTTCAATAATCTCTTTTTTTTTTTTTTTCCCTTTTTGGGGGGGCACACGGTTTTTTGAAAGGCCCATTAACCCCTCAAAAAGAATGTTTTCACGCATTTGAAAAATGTTTTGGGGGTCCCAAAAGCTCCTTAAAATGTGTATCATAAAAAATTTTACAAATTATTATTATTATTTTTTTTCTTTTTTGCACACGGTTTTAGACATAATTGTGGAACCACTTTTTATGCCACTTTTAGGAAGTCGAAAATTATGAAAGAATATGTTTTAGATCGTTAAAGAGGATCTCCTTCAATGGTTATAATTTTATTCCGTGGGACAAAATTATTTATTATCAAGAAAAAAAATTGAATGCAACAGAAAAAAAAAATAACAAATAGCAAAAAAGCTAATCAACATTGATAATTTTATTTATTCTTTCAGATTTTCTATGAGATTGTAAATGTTGAAGACCCAAGATTAAGCGGTAGAAATTCGCAAAACCCAAGAAAGCTTGGAGGGTTTTATGCACCATGGGGGCAGGCCATCTATCTTTTTCCTTGAATGTGAAACTTATTATGTGAGCACTATGAAGAATAAACTCTTTCTGATTTTCTATGAGAGTGTAAATGTTTAAGACCCAAGATTAAATTAGAATCAATTAAATCCTTCCAAGGCTTGGATTCTTTTGTGGAATGGTATTTACACAAAGAATGCACCATGGGGGCAGGCCATCTATCTTTTTCCTTGAATTTGAAACTGATTATGTGAGCACTATGAAGAATAAAACAGATTGGAGGAGGGATGGGGGTATCTTTGGGGAGAGGATGAGAAAGAGGAAGGAATGTGCAAATCATTTGAGAAGATAATGAAACCACTGGTCTTAAATAAGTGTCAGCCAGTTAAAATCCATGAGCAGGAAAGGTCATCCAATTTTCCCTTGAAGCATCTCCATTTAAACGTTTGAGGCTTTCAATTACCTTTTCTCTTGATTCATCCCACCAAATTTGTTCAATTATTTTTGGTTGAGAGTGGAAAACAGATTTGGAAAGGTACTCTGCCAGCATTTCCTCTC
>JNCO01001237.1:0-23444 GCA_000785685.1 Uromyces viciae-fabae | reverse complement strand
AGTGTGTTTTAATTCCAATTTAACAGTCAAAGTTAAACTTGATTAATTTATACTTCATTTATCAGCATTTTTTTTATTTATTTGATTTTTTAAAGAAGATGCATTTGTAAATAAAAAGTGTAATATTTCTTTGAAAAGGAGATAATTTTCACTTGTCTATAACATGCTACTTGACCATCAAAGTTAAATGGTTGATAAATATAAATTACCTGAACAAAAATTTAAAGTTTGTTTATATTCTATTATAAAAATCAAGCAAAGAAGTATATAAACTAATTCTATTATTGATAATATATTTTATTTAACCACGATGAGCAAAAGAAACTTTCATAATTACACCAGGAGCTAATTTGAAACCATCTAATGCAGCTTTAGCCATGTCAGATTGTGTAGCAGTATCATATTGTACAAATGCAATTCCAGTTCTTCCTGGAACTAATCTAACACTTTGAAAACCAGGATACCTTTTTTTTTTAAAAAAAAAGAAGGATATCAGTCATAAATATTTTTTTTTTTTTTTTTTTGATAAGAATTAAATGTTAAAAACTCAACTGTTGAAATAATACAGCCATCATATCATCTGTGACTTCAGCTGGAAGACCTTCTAAAAAGAGTACAGGATTTGGATCTTGACTAGATAAAATTGGAGCTGAACCAGCAGCTTTAACTGCAGCGGCAGCAGCTGAATTAACTGGCTGTTCTGAATCTGAATCTTCCTCCATCGCTTCGTCTATATATATATAAGAAAACAGAAACCATTTTATTAGATAAGTAAAATGTAATTTTATTTTTATTATGAAAGTGAAATAGGGAATAATTATTTTGTTTAATTTTACCTTCTCCTTCACCTCTAATTTCATCTTCTTCTTTTTCTCCTTGTCGTTGTTCTGTTAGTGTTATTTTTTCTTCATTATCATGATCATCATCATCTTCTTCTTCTTCTTCTTCTACTTGATTGTCATTTTCTTCATCGGTTAATGATCCTTGTAATCTTTTTTTAGTAGCCAAATCTTCTGCTTTCTTCTTTTCCATCTTTTTTTTTTTTTTAAAATATGAAAAGTGTTAGTTTTTTAATTTTTGAATCTAGTTTTAAATAAATTAATGACTTAACTTGAGCAGCTTGAGCTCCACTAACTCTTAATTTAGTTGAATTTTTTAAATTTTTATCTTGTAAAGTATTTGGATCTTTTAATCCCAATTTAACGTGATATAATACTTCATCTCCAGCGATTTGTTTTATGATTGCATGTGATTTAGTTTTAGCATAACTAATTTTCTATTTTTTTATTTTGGAAATAATGATTATTATTTGAATTAAAATTTAAATGAATATTAAATTTTACTTACTAAATCTCGTTCTAGAAAAGCAGTTCCATCTAGTTGTCTCATAGCTTGAGTAGCACCTTGAAGGTCACTTTAATAATATAAAGAATTGATTAGAGTTTTTTTTTTTTTTTGATTTTTGATTTTTGATTTTAAATTTACCTAAAAACTACAAAAGCTTGACCTCTCATGTTACCCTTTTTAACAATGACATCGATCACTTTTCCATGGATTGAAAAGAATTGATATAATAAACGTTGAAGATCTATTTGATTGAATAATGTATTAGTTTTTTTTTTATTTTTTTATTTAATTGTAAGTTTTTTTTTTTTTTTTTTTACCTGATTTTTTAATTTTGTCGTTTAAATTTTGAATGTAAAGTGTTTGAGAAGTAAATTTCATTTTTTATTTTTTATTTTCTAAAGATGAACTCTTCTATAATAATAGTAAAATATGATAATTTGTTATTAGCAAATCAAAATCAAAATCAAAATGAATCAAATCAAATTATTTTAGATTCATTAAACTTTATTAAAAACTACTTGGTCGGTGCAAGCTTAGGTGGTCAATATCAACAATCTGGTTTGGATTTCATTAAACTACAAAATCAAATTGAATTAAATGGTAAGCTCATTAAACAAACAAACAAACAAAAAACTAATCATTCACTCATCTTTGTTTCTAGCTTCAATCGTTTTATTAAGATGGTTATCTCAATTCACACATCATCCTTCTTTTTCTACAAATCATTCAAATTTAATCAATCATACAAATCACTCACTACTCATTAATCAAATTAGTAAAACTTTTATCATTTTACAAGGTTTATTACATCTTCACCCCCCAAGTCAAAAATTATTTTCGAGTCAATTTAATCTCAAGGTTCGTTTTATTTTAATTTTCAATTTTCATTTCACTCAATTTTAATGCTTTTTTCTTTTTTTTATAATAGATTTTATTAAATTTTTTACCTTTAGCTTTACATTCTAATGAATTCTCACCCATCGCTTTACCTTTACTCGATTTATTACTCATCACATTTGTTGATTCACCAATTAATTCTCAATTATTCGAATCTGCTGGTGGATTAGAAATACTAGTACAAGCTATGAAACAAAAAGGTTTAAAGACAGAATTACGTGTTAAAGTTTTAGAAACTCTTTGGGCTTGGTGGATTGATGAAGATGATCCAATTAATTCAAATTCAAATTTAATTCCTCCTTCAATGTATAATAATCATCCATCTCCTAAATTCAATTCATCAGAAGAATCTTCAACTACTTCTCATCAAACAATCATCTCTTTTAATCATCTTCAATCTTCTCATACTCGTCATAAAAAATCTCATCCTACTCAAATTCATCATCAATCCTCAGAAACTCGTCAGTTTTCTCTCTTTTGTTTTTCTATTCTTTACACTCTTTACTCATTAACTTTTTTCTCTCTCCAAATTCCTATCTTTCCACTAGCATCTCACAACAATTCACGTGGTAATTCTCGTATACGCCCCATCTCCCTTCCTCCACCTAGCCCTTCTGAAAACATGTCGTACATCTCTTCAGCTAATTTATCAGATGGTCATGAAAGTTCCTTTGGTAAAACTCCTCAGAAATCTCCTTTTGCTGATCACAGGCAATCAATCTTGAAAGCTAAACTTGACATTACTCAATCAAATCCTACTCCTAATCCATCTTCTGCAATCATGCTCAAATCTTCCTCAGAGGGTGGTAATCTTAATGATACTCCTGTTCGTCCAGGTACCTCGTGGGATCCTGCTTCCCGACTTCGAATGATGCTTGAAAATACTGCTGGTGAATTCATTCCTGCTACCCCTCATCATCCACGTCGGGTGAGACCAGTCACTTATAATGATCAGACTCATTCAACTCCTCGTGAATCACACGTTCTACATAAATCTCACCCAACTCCTCAAAATCAAAAATTAATTCAAAATGATTCACAACATGAAATAATTTCAGAAAAAATTTCATCCATTAGACAAAGTGAAGAAAGTGAAGATTCAGATCAATTGAATATTTCACCTCATCGATTATTTGCAGTCAGAAAACGTCGTACTGCAATTAAACAAGGTAATAATACACCTCAAAGGTTAATCCGTCACAAACAATCTGCTTCATTAGGATCCATTCAACATCAATTTCAACCACAAGAAACTCCCAAAGCTAGAACTCAATCTCGTCAATTTATTGAAGAACAAACTAAATCATCAGGATCAGAACCCGAGGGGCAATTAAATAGAGCTCGAGATCCAACCGTTAGACCTCTCGGTTCTTTGCATCCTTTCTCACCTCGATTCCCTACAAATTCAGATCACGATCGATCAAATCCTTCTCGTCGATCAAGCTCTAGCTTTAGTCGAACTAGCTCTATTCTTGAAACAGGAACTCCTAAGATGAGTGAAAGTTCGGCGCGCAAACCGATTAAACGATCAGATGTACCATCAACTGTTCGACCCAATCGTATACTAAACACAACGACATCCACTCAATGTAATAACTCAAAACCAACCACGACTAATCAAACTTCATCTCCCACCGTCAAACCCTATAATAAAGAAGAAGCAGGATTGCTCAGAGTCTCAGGTCAAGAAAAAAATATGACTAGTACTCCTAATCGAAATTCTAAAGGAAAGTCAACCGTTGCTATGCCATTAACCGCGATGATGACACCAACAACCACACGTAGGGATACGAGTAATATGAATCTCATAGTACCTGGACTCAATTCAATGACACCATCTACAAATAAACGCTTTATTATGAATCGACCCCTTACTCCCAACAAGTCACTTATTAATCAAGCTGATCTTGAATCTATCGTAAATGGAACTGATTCTGACGTTGGTGCTTCTATCGCTTTATCACCTAGAAAAGGTTCATCTGGTACTACTCCTTCTTTCTCAAATCAACATCAACAACAAAAGAAGAAGACATCCACATCAACAAAAAAATTGGTATCCAATAAAATTAATGATCAAAGTTTGTATGATGTTAAAGATAACGATGATCAAATTTTGAATGAAAAAGAAAAGAAAAAGAAGAAAGAAATTGAATATCAACAAGAATTATCTCCTAATCAAATGAATAAAAGTAATAGTAAAATTAAAACTGGAATTTTGGAAAAATATATGGCTAATAGTGATGAATTAGTTAAAAGTTTTAAAGAAATTGAAGTTGGATTTAATTTATTAAATCATCATTCTTAACTTTTCTTTATATATTCGTTCGGTAGATGTGATGTCCTGACCAATTTCGGTAATATATGAACAACAAGACTTCACAATCAAATCCAAAAATATATATAACAAGGTAAACAATATCAAGATCTTTTTTAAACTTTTTTTGTTGGGCGGCGGCGGCAAGTTGAAATTAAACTCAGCTGAATAATCTTTTTTTAAACTATTTTGTTTCCTTTTAGTCAATTTTATTTTATTTTTTATTTTTTCCTTTTTTTTCTTTTGCATTCATACTTATTCGCATCATTTCTTTAGATTACATAAACATGTATATAATATCATTATTAATCATTACAAAATAATTCAAAAAAAATAAAAATAAAAATAATAAAAAGGGACAAGTGGAAGAGAAGAAAGAATGACAAAAGAAGATGTGTCTAATATGAAATGTTAAATTAAAACTTATTTTTTAATATTAGCATCAGTATTTTTTTATTTTTTTTCTTTCTGTTTCTCTTACTATTAAATAAACATACATATAGAATTCAACTTTTTTCTTTTTCTTTTTTGCATTCTCTTCTTTTTTTGATTGCATATTTTAAAATATGTTCATGTGTAGCTCATGTAGTAGTTTTTTTTTTTTTCTTCCTCCTTGAAACAAATATTATTTAAAGTCACAATCATCTATATCTCTCCGTATCTCTCCAAGGGTATAATCCTGTTGCTCTAAATTTACAAGGAGTTCTTTCATGAGTGTGCTATCTTATTCCATGTGCAATTACTATAGAAAAACAAAAACAAAAAAAAACACTAGAAATATATATTTATTGATATTCAAATGAATTATGATTTTGAGTTGAAATAATTATTGAGAAAGGTAAATCTTGGTTCTATTGTGAAAATCAAAATACCAAAAAAGCCTTCAAATATCACTATATTCACATGATGATTATAAAAAGAAGAAGAAGAAAAAGAACTTCAAGGTGAAAACAACATCTTTATCTTATCAAATTAAGAAAACCCGAATAATGATAATGATCAATGAAAAGAACAAGTAGACATAGAAAAAAAAAAAAAAAGAGTGGTGGATGTAAGATTAAATGTTCAAGTTGCCGCCCTCACGACAAGCAATTACTATATCCTCGTGATCATTAATCCTTTTACGAATATCTTTCAAAGGAAAAAAAAAAAGAAGAAGAATATGTCAATTTCAATACTGGTGGTGATGTGAATCAAAAGAGAAGAATGATCAATCTAACATGTCTTTTGTTACTCACCTGGTAATCTTGTGTCGCAAACAGGTAATGTGAACGCGCAATCGCCCCTGATTTGAAAAAAAAAAAAAAAAAAAAAAAAAGAAATGAGATCAGATTGTGACGAGTAATAAATAAAATAATCAGATAAATAAAGAATATTTACTTTTCAATTTGAATGGTATTTTTACCAGAAAATAATGTTTTGGCAGATTCTTCTTTGTGAAGTTGACATTTTTCTTGACAAGTCCAAGCCATTGAGATTAAATATTTAGTATCAAATCCATATTTTTGTGATAAAAGGTTTCCATTAGGTATTTCTTTATTCATTTTATCTACATCCGATCTGACAATGTTCATCATCCTATATGAGGTTTTAAAAATTTTTTTTTTTTTTTTTTTTTTTTTTTTTACAAAAGAGTACTTCTTTAAGAATGGCCGCTTTGAAAAATCAGAGAATATAAAGAATTTAACTCACAGTCCCTCATCATTACAGTATGATAGAACATTATTTCCAGATAATGCTCCATTAGGTCCATCGCCAGTGCACGGTTCCTAAATGAACTTGAGGGTAATACCTCGGAATGATTAATAGGGATAATGTGTAACACTTTGTATCTATGACTAATTTTTGACTTACACTACCCACAACAATAAACATTTTCTGCAAAAAGAAAGAAAAAAATTATAATTTTAGTGATCAATAACTGCGTGCGTGTGTTTACTTGAAGGGAATGAGAATAAAAGAATGAGCTAACCAAGGATTTGAATAACTCTGAAATCATTGTCAATTGTGCCAATTTCCTAGCACTTTGTTGTAATTCAGTTTTATTGGGGTTCAGATTCAAGTAAGTAGCATTTTTAACTACGTTGTAAATTCCTAAATCTGAGCTAATTGGCGAAGTTATTACAGAATTTATGTTAGATAAAATTACTCGATTGAGTTTGGTTTGAAGGGTTCCTATATCATCATTTAGCTTTGCATACTTTTTTTGAAAGAATAAGAAGAAGAAGAGTTAACATTCTTTTTTTTTTCAACTTGTGAAATCTATATATTATTTTATTTAGACAAGTTGTAAATCGAACTCAACGGCTGCAAGTTTATCTGTAGACAGTGTCTCTTTATGGGAACGACGGGCGAGCTTTGGGACATTCACGGCAGCCGTTGTTGAGGTAGCAGCAGCTACAGAACCACCTTCCACTGAAGCTTCTTCTAAGATAGCTGCCTCTGATATCATTGTAAAAGGTTGGATTCCGGTTATAAGTAATGCACCTGCAGCAGCTAATACAATCACCGCTAAAGCCCCAGTTCCTAATGTAAGCCCCATCCACTTCACCGTGTTAATTGGGGTACTTTTTTAGGCAAAAAAAAAAAAAAGGTAAGCTTGAGTTTCATCTATGAAGCCGGAAGTTTCGATGTAAAAGAAAAATCAGAATGAGGTGTATGTATATTGGGAGTTACTTACAAATCAGCAATTGCCGATGCGGCGGCATCTGTTTCGAGAGACAAGAAAAAGACACATTTTGAGTGGTTTTTTTTTTTTTTTTCTCCCCAAAAGAACCTTTGAAATGGCTATTTAAAGGAACATTGGCTTACCTCGCACAATAGTGATGGCATTTTGAATTGCATCATAAAGTGAGTTCATGTAAAAGTTCCACTGTTGAACGGAATACAGTACCAGCCAGTCGGATTTTGCAACTGGTACACATGGCTAAAATGAAGGAGAGAAATTCTCAGATTAATGTTATAAAATGTGTGAGTAAAGACTGAATTTCTTACCTGACCAGCCAAGCAATGTCTCCCAAGACCGCAAATGAAGTTTGCCGCATGAGCCTGTCTAGCGTATTGCTTTTTAAAAGGATTACACAGAGGTTAATTTTCCTGGAGGTTTATTCAAGAATAAAGCATTTGCGTGCGCACGATTAAGGTCATGTTCTGACCACCTGGATAGTTTCTCAAGTACTCATCTATGCCGAGATTTGACCATAGTTTAGGAGTTATTGGATCGACAATACAACTAGAAAGGGGTATTTGAGTACCCATATTTTCAGACTAGAAATTTATAATTTAAAAAGATTCTTCTTTTGATTTTTTTCAAGTTAAAAGTCAAAGCTAATGTTTAAGATGGGAGATAATATCTGAGTTGTGCTCAAGTTTAGTCACGATTGTTGTGTCTTGGAATTAGACAATTATGGAGCAGAAGTGACCTCAAGGGTTTCTGGATAATGTGAAAAGTATGAAAGATTGGAGATTCAGAATATGTAATTTGAACGAAGACTCTGTATAACCAGGTTACATGTTGTAGCCTTGGATGAAGTCTGGGTGAGGTCGTGACTTTGAGGGGTATACATATTTATAGAGGTATCGCTCTAAACGAAAATTATAACCAGTGGAGTGAAGAAAACGAACCGGTTTAACGGTTTCATTTCATGTTTGAGCTGGTTTATCGTATTACATATTTTGTTTCATTTGCTGGACTCATTTCTGCCTTACACTGTATTGGGTACAATAGAAAAGTATGGAAAGATGTGTATCAGCTTCAGATATACATAGTTCCTTCAGCTGCTACGTCATACTCTTCCATACTTTTTTGCAGTTATGAACTGTGTAAAATAAAACTTAGAAAAAGTGTGTGGAAGTCAGAAATGGGTCCACCTATTGAATACGAGAAGTTCCATCCCAATGGCCTCGCGAAATCTCGACATCATATGTAAATGGAGTCAATCAGAGAAAACTGCGGCTTAAGTTCAGAATTGACGAATAAAAGTATCTCCATCCTCATTACACTAATCGAGTATTTTAGTAATCTGTACTTTCAAATGTACATAAAAACATTGGAACAATATTTAATTGATGAGTTGATCATGATCAGATGTATTTTAAGGCTGACTACTATGAGTGGCAATTAGATGAAATGCATTGATAAGCTTATAAAACAGCTTTACGACCTCTGGCTGGAGATTCAGAACTTGGTACAAAATTCAGAACGTTTTCATTTTTCACGAGCAGGTCAGGAACCTAATCTGAAGCAAAAAAAAAAAAAAAAAAACTCACCCGATTTCAAAGATTCAGCTTACTTGAGGAAATGTGCATGATGGAATTTTACGATCGCATTCATGAGGTCATTTCACAGCAATTATTTAAATCATTCAAACTAATTTTTAAAATCTTACACTTAATATTTCCCTCTTGACCATTTCTTAAACATTTAACTCAACAGCAACAGCAACAAAAAGATAAATTTACATGAACCCACATCAACTACAACATGGTAAAGTCACATTCTCAATTAACAACTCAACTGAATGAACAAAAAGAAAAAAGAAAAAAAAAAATATTGAACAAACAAACAAACTGATCATCTTATTTTGTTTACATATGTAAAACAGAACTTGCCCACTCTCAGACCCCTCCCTCTAATGGCTCTATGGAAAAGTCTTCCATGTCCTTCTTCAAGCGACCCATCCGCATGAAACGCGACAAGAAGGCCCCTCCGGCTCCTCTCATCGTCAATTCTGGTCCCCTCTCAATCAATTCTATCTCATCCATTAAACTCAATAATTCATCCTCCAACTCAATCCGACCAAAACTCGCAAATAATAAAACTCACTCATCACTTTTGAACACTGATTCCGATCTAGCCCCTTCTTCTCAAATCACTCACGCCTCATCATCACAACCTGGAAAAACTTTCAATTCTCTCTTGACTGCTGCCGCCAGATCCATCCGAAGCGGTGATTCTAGGCTATTTGAATCCTTCCAGGCTGCCCTATCACCCAAGCCTCTTGCATCTCCATTTCCACCAAACCCCCCTCCCATCCAAAAGAATTTTAACCCCCATTCACTTAAAAGGATACCCGTTCCAACTTATCATCCTAATCAAATCCATCCTCCTCTCAAATCCGACTCCTTGATTCGAACCACAAGCTTAGAAAGACCAAGAACTGCTACCAAACATACTCGCACTACCAGTTTACCTTATTCTCAAGCCCGTCCAACGCTCGATACTCGTCCAATCTCTGTTTTCAAAACCCAATCTCATGAAGACCTTAATGATTCACTTGAAAAACTTTCTGAACCAGAACGTAAATTAGCTCAGCTCTTCGATCGCCAGCCTCAATCATCTCCAACCCAAACTCATTCAACTCCCACTCTACCGAATAATCAACAGCTTGATCAAAACAGATCTGATATTCCTCAACCTAGTTCCCCCTTTGGTTCAAGTTTATTCAATCTGCAGTTTTCAACTCATTCAAATGAACCAAGTTTCAGTACTCCCAAGAGCTTCAATAAAACCGGCTGTGACCCAAATTTTGAACCGACTGGTATATCGCTTTTGAAACCTCTAGGAAACTGCTCGAAAGTTGATCATCGCACAACTCCAAGCCCTTCGCCACCCTGCTTACCCCAGCTCGGAACTCCAACTCCAGCCTACTCTTCCCAATACTCCTCCCATTTAGGTTTATCCACTCGCTCACTCCGTGATTCAACATCCAGGCCAAATGATTTTCTCGAACCAGAAAAAGTCACCCTCCGCGCTCGTGAGGCTCAGCGGAGATCATTTCAAAACATGCCCTTACCAGCACTTCCGCTACCCTGCTCCGCTGAGCGTGACAAACCTCTCAAAAGCGCGTTTCTAGAACTCCCATCCATCTTGGACCAGCACTGCGCGCGCTTCCCAACTGTCCGAAAACAGCAGAGGCCATGGAGCATCGCCACTCTCGGAATCTATGGCGATCAAAAGGAATTGAAGAATTCTCTATTGCTCAGTGAACCTCCTATTGATCAAACAAACATCTCAATTGGCGCAGATTCACCCCTCAAGCTTTCAGCTTTGACGCGACGAAATCGACACTCATACCCGTCACAACCCATTCAGAATCTCTCACCATTAGAGAGAGTATCTGATCACTTGAAATCGGTCTATTCATCCATGCAACCGGATCATAAATTTCAACTCCTCCACCTTCCTACCTCTGATGCTGATTTGGTTGGGCAACGAGAAAATGAAGCTCATCATCTCCCACCATGTATAACACCACCTTGTGGGAATCTGATGTTTGGGTTCCGTGGAGAAGTATTTGAGCTAGATAAATATCAGAAGCCAACCGTGCATGTCCAGTCTATTCAAGTTGGGAATGATTCAAACAAACAGGATGTTCGTATTACATCTTCTCAACCATCACTTCATCCATCATTATCTCCAGTTTTCGTCATCCAGACTTCACCAAATTTGAATTTGTCTGAACAGGAAGATGGGAGTTCAGCTCGATCATCACCTGGGAGTCTAAAATCATCGGACGGGAAATCTATTATTTCAGCAACTCCTATGTCTAATGAACCAAACTTTGTCCCAGATGTATTAGTCAAATCTCAACCTGAGTCCGAAGAGCTAGGTGAATTCATTGAATTGAAGGAAATTTGTTTGATCGGTAGTAATCATCTAGACCATCCCACAGAAAAACTCGGAGCTAGTACTGCTGATTTCAACTCGTCTGGAGAGGTTCGTCAATCTTTCCTTTGAGATTATTGTTGCTTTTATTGATTTATTTGAGGGGTATTTAGCCCTTACAGGCGATCTTAGTAGAACCTTCGTCACCCCGTAACTCGGAAAGAAATTTCTCCACTGAGCTTGCTTCAGAAAATTTAAGCGTTGATAGAGGTAGATCAAATCCTCAATCATTATTTTTTTGTTTTTTCCAATTTTTTTTTTTTTTTTGACATTTTTGAGTATTTCATTCTGCAGGTTCCAGCGAGGAAGAATCAGTAAGACTATTGGAGGAAAGTATGAAATCTGAGTTAGGACCTGAACCAAAGATTATCAATCCGGAAACCTCTCTAGAATTGGCAGCAAGTATTTTAGGACAACCAGTGCCGTCGGTATCCAAGGAAATTCGACAAGGATTCGAAAGAATACTATATTTATTTTCTGATGGTCGATCTAAACAAACGGTCGAAAAAGATAAACAAGAATTTATGTCCAAGATGCTTAAATCGATCGATCATCATAAAATTAGTGGAAGTTTAAAAACTAATGATGCAGCTATTCAAACAGATCCAGTTGAATTTGTGACTCCACGAAAAATTCATAATCCTTTTACTTCCCACCCTTCATCCATAATGGTTCCGACAATTAAAAATCGCCGGATAGCTGATTCATTAAGGAAATTAGCTAATAGAAGTGAAATTCTGGATCATTCAAAGGAGAATTTGCCAATTAATTTGACCCGTCACTCGATTCCAAGCTTTATATCGGCCTATCGGAGTTATGATGAAGCAAGAGCGAAAGAGGATCAACGAGAATCTCTACGATCCTCAACAGAGGACGTGCGATCACCTAGATCGGATCACTCAGTGGAACCTTATGGTCTCAGAAAGCAACGGCTGAGTGAAATGAGTGATTCTAACCACAGATTTTCATCGACTTGGACCGCTCATTCCATCCATACATCACAGCATCATCCTCAGCAAAGTCCATTGAAACGTCATACCGCAGAATCACATCCAAGACTTCGTACCAATTCTAGCACGTTGAACGAATCTGTACTGGATGCGCTCGACAAGGCACTGAGAGCTGAAGAAAGTTTTCAAAGGGAGAAACAACATCTTCAATCGGTTGCTAGACGTCAATCTCAAACGATCGAATCTCTCTTGCTTGATAAGGAGGTACTCTCCCTCGAGGTTAGCCGTTTGACTGGTCTCGTTGAACTTTTAGCTAGAGATCACAATTTATTAAACGATAGGATTGATCGAGCAGAACAAGCATCTTCTAATCAAATGAGTTGTCATGAATCTCCGATACCAGAAGAAACAGTCAATTATTTAATGGCTACTGGGCAAAATATGACGAGTTTAAAAAATAATTTGAAGGAAGATGATCATCGGTTGAAGAATCGTAGTCGAAAAAGGAATGAGGGTAGTTTATCAGAAACAGATGATGGCATTATGGCAGGGGATAGCGAAGATTGGGATTATGGTAATGAGGATGACGGAGAATCTCTATGTGATCCTGAACAAAGTTCAATTTATATTAATCCTCAACGTTTAGGCTATGACCTCGTAATTGAGTCGTCGAATCTTAACTTGGAATCTCTTTCCTGCTCTTATCCCCTTCTTACCCCTACCAAATCTCGTAGTAAACTCGCTTAGTAATTTATATAATAGTCCGCCCACTTTTGGTCTTTTATTTTTATTTTTCCTCACTGTCTGATTAATATGTGAACATCGTTATAGAAACTTTCATTGCATTGATTATTTATTTTATTATAATTTCGCTTTTCTTTTGTACAACCGTTACTTCGTCTTGATATAATCTTATTGATTTATGTCGTTCAATCGCAATTCATTAGATTTGTTATTTGTTATTATTATTCATGTAATTTTCATCTTGTCAAATTTAATTTTTAACTTATTTGTTTGTATGGTTTGTATATATATTATATATATTTAGACCAATTTTTTTAAGAGGTAAATTTCCTTTTTTGGGGGCTGAGCTTAGACACACAGTAGATTGAATTCACTCAATATAAATAAAATCAAAAACTTGAATATTACTCAATAGATTGAAAAAATAAACTCAAACCAAACAACTTTTTTTTGCTGAAATGGCTAGCGTTAGAGCACTTCCTAAGGTGTTGATGCTTCATGGGTTAGTCTAGGTTCATTCTATCAGATTTTCTTATTGTTTCATCTTGTTGATATTAAACATTCTTTACAATTAGTTACAGTTCAGTTAACCTTTCACTCTTAAATTAACAAATTAAAAGTTCTTAAGCCTCAAATCATTTATCCTTTTATTTTATTTTTTGAATTTATTTATTCTTTAGCACAGAATGGGATAATTTTTTCGAAACGAGTAGCTGCTGTTCGGAAAGCTTGTCAAGGAGAATGTGAAATGGGTAATAAAACAAAGAAACTTAATATTCATCACTCTCAGAAATGAACCAAGTTAGAAAAAAAAATAAAAAAAATGCAACGGCAAGATAAACATGATGACATTGAGTTTTGATATTTTATATTTATAATAAACAATTTTTTTATTTTTTATACATAAAAGTTTTCGTCGATGGACCTCATGTGATTGAAATCCCAACGACAAGTGGTGAAGATTTAAATAAATTCGATTCCACGGCTGTTAGTAATGTTTCCTCAGGTTAGACCACATTAATCTAAATTCTGGATAACAGTAATGATTGACTAACTAAATTTAATATTGTTAAATTAGAAACTGATCCTTCATTGGTCCCCAGAGGATGGTGGAGAAGAAAAGATGTCGTCACTGGTCCCGATAATCAAACCAGCCTATGTTTTGAGGGATTTGATGGTATGTTTGTATTTCTCTCATCTCAATAATCCTTTTTTTTTTTTTTTTTTTTAATTGATTCTAAATCTTCCTGCTTCTGCTCTGAACGATTTTCTCTTACTCTAGAAACCATGCGATTTATCAGAAAAGTGATAGATGAACAAGGCCCATTTGAAGCCTGCTTTGGATTCTCTCAAGGAGAAAAAAAAAATTTTTTTTTTTTTTTGGGGGGGGGGGGGGGGGAGTTTTCAGGTGCAGCATTGGCAGGAATATTAAGTTCGATATTAGAACGACCACGTTTACATCCGGCATTTGCAGAACCACCTTTGACCGAGCAAAAAGCATTCACAGCTGTCGTTTTAGTCTCTGGTTTCCAACTTGATATGCCTCAAATATGGTATGGTAACGAGGGAACTCTTGATAGAAAATTAAAAACTCGTAGCTTGCATATTATTGGAAAAACAGATACGATTGTCAGTGAAGGTAAGTCATCCATTTATTAAGATTTTGACATGAAGAACTCTTCATTTTTTTTTGTTGAGCACAATAATCATATGTTTAGAGTAAAATTAATTTCTTTTTCATTTTAATAAAAATCAAAAGATTCAAGTCGCAAATTAGCATCAATTTATACAAATCCAAGAATAGAATTACACGAAGGAAGTCACTTTGTACCTTCAAAAAAAAATTGGAGAGATTTTTTTTCAAATTATTTTAAAAATTTAAATCAAAATGATGAATCAATTACTCCAAGTCCAGGAACTAGTGCATTGAATATGCCAAATTTATCTGGTTCTGCTAAATTTTAAATTTTGATATTTATTCCTCAATTTTTTCATCTTTCATTCTGGTGGGGTAACTTGAAGAAATACATACAGAATGAACACAAAACCAAGTATTAATGTTTATACATCTCAGTCATAATTATTTTTCTATGTTTTTTTTTTTTTCCTTTTTCTTTTTTTGCAGGGAACTACGACCTTTTAATGAAAGCACTTGAAAGAAATCATCATATTATTATTATCTCAAAGATCAACTCAGCAAATCTTTGTTGTTGATTTTATTTCATATTTCTTTTTTTTTCCTTTTCTTTTATACATGAGGTTTTAAAATTGGATCCGTCAGTCGTTCAATTACTAAACCTTAATTGGTGGATCCAACCAAATCATTGTGTTGGATTGATATTTAAACAAGCAAAAAATGATACACGAAAAAAGAAAAGAAAAATGCGAGCAAAAAAATAAGAGAAAAAGAAACTCTGAATCACATTCCTTGCTGTAAGAGAGGATTATTAACTTTTGCACAAATCTTCAGGAAATGAGTTATCTTGATGAGACTTAAAATCATCTGCCTCCTTCTTTTCTTCTTCTTTTTTTTTGTTTTTCTAACTTCTGTAATCACAATCATACAAATCACAAGCGTGATGTCGTCTCCTTTTGACTGCCAAATTTATCAGAATAACCCCAAAATTATTCAGGCAAGTGGGTATATAAATAAATTGTGAAAAGACTAGTTCACAATTACAAAAGCTGGGGTGCGCGTAACGTGGCGTGCCATTAAATTGATCAAGTTAGAAAAAAACGTTTGTAACAATTAAAAAATCAGAGAACATCACAAATATTATATTC
Organism: Uromyces viciae-fabae; assembly: GCA_000785685.1. Classification (NCBI taxonomy): domain Eukaryota; kingdom Fungi; phylum Basidiomycota; class Pucciniomycetes; order Pucciniales; family Pucciniaceae; genus Uromyces; species Uromyces viciae-fabae. Next base: position 7,741 of record JNCO01001237.1, on the reverse strand, counting down.
ATTGAAGGGAATGATCGTGTAATCTTTTTAAGAAGCCGAAATCAGTAATTTGTTAAGCGATTCGTTTATTTACAAAAGTATTTATTTTATGTTATTATTCCTTTGTCAAAGATATTTTCGTTGGTCTAACGACTTCGTAAGTAAGTAACTCTATATTCTTAGGGATACGTTGATTAACTGGAGCCCCTAGTTGTTCGAATTTATTTTCTATTTCTTTTCTCGTTTGTAAACTCAAAAGCTTGTTATGAAGACATCCGAGAAACCAACCTTTCCACTGTAGTAACCGATTATCTCGTGTCTGTAGATGTATAACAGTTCCCGGAAAATTTTTCTTCATCCATATTAAAAATATCACATTACTCATTTGAACACTATTCCTAATATTAGAAAATCTATTATGGGCTAAATTTTTAAAATAAGCTTGTTGTTTGGGTGAATCAAAGAATGTACTAAACTTTGAGTTTGTCTTTGAAATGTACTATCAGACCGACACACATGCAGATAAGACTAGACAAGAGATAAGCAATTAAACACAGATTTCTGGGGGTGTTAATCCCAACAAATTAATTCTAAACAAAATAAAAATAAAATAAAAGAAGAAATAATACGTAGAGATAAGAAAAACACACAGTGATTTAAAAGACAGGGCTCATGGCTACAAGCTTATTCTAAGGGTGTATGATCAGACTACTTGTAAGATAATTCTCAGATTTATTTTAAACTATTTTAAAAAATAATAATGTAATAATTTTTAAAATTTAAATCAAAAATAAAAAGGAATTTTTATTCATAGCATAAATTAATTTTTTAAATAAAGGTGCATAAAATAAAATTGAGGAGTTGAATGGTGAAATTCCAACAGACTTCAGAAAATTCAACGGTTCAGCATTTATCCTTGAAGGTTGTTTCACTATTTTATGAACTAAAGCCTCTTGATCCATGAATAATTTCTTGTCACAAAAATCACCTAAAGTCATTGATCTTCCTTCTACAAAACTCAACTGCTTATCTGATACAAAATTCACCAAAGCTAATTTGATAAACAAATTTGAACTTGGGATCCAGAAGCACCATCCCCTTGATTCCTCCAACATGATAATTGCATATCCCAGAACCGCATGATCATCAAGTTTTCTTCTATTCTCAATGTTAATGTGTATAAACACTTTTTCTCCAAAAGGTATTAAACAGCCAAATTTAGGTTTCACTAAAAACATTCTTTCAAATTGTGTAACATCGCCACTAGCTTTATATGGAATCCGATTCAACACTGCACATGCCCATACAGACACTGGACCCCAGAACCTTTTCTCCAGGCCACTAGCAAGCAACATTGCTCTGCCCATCTCCTGCAATGTTTGGATGAAAATCTCAATTGCAATGTTTTGAAAGTGATGGTAAGCAATTTATTGTTCAGAAATTATTCCATGATCCCTAAGAAACTGAGTGAACAGGTGAGAATTGAATTCTCCACCATTGTCTGAACAAATTCTTTTCACCTTGCATCCCGTTAACCTTTCCAATATCTTGATAGTATCAATGATCAATTGAGCCACCTCCAATTTCTTTTCTAGCACCTTCACCTCCAAGTATCCAGTTCCAAGATCCCTTATTGATAAAATATACCTTCCCCCATCTAATGTAGCCTCCTCAAATGGTACAACCAAATCTACAGCCCACAAGTCCATTCTTTTCCATTTCCTATCATTCAAATCCAGTTTCCTTTGTGCCTTGCTCTTAGCAATCGCACAAACATCACAATTGACTTCCTCAGGTGGTAAAAATTATTGGTAAATGACCAAAACATTCATGATAAAACAGTAATAATTTCTCATTCACATTTAAATCTTTTGGTGAACAAACAGTAGCATCAACCAAACGCAAAAATAGAATGAAAGGGATGGATTTTGATACAACAGTATTAGAATTGGAAACAATTTTGGGTAAGATATTGGGACCCCAGACACATTCCCATAGGCTTGTTGGTAATTTACTGGAGTCAGAACAGGGTACCATGCACACCAATTACCTTGGCCTTGTTGTGAAAACTGACAAAGTCTTGCCGCCACCACCAAATCTGGAACAGTGCACTGCAAGACACAGTGACCTGGCACCTTGCAACAAAAACATTGTTGATTTTGCGTAGGAGCAGACATAGAAGCTGAAAAATAAAAACTATTGTTGATACCTTCATCAACAGTCCCATTAGCCATAGTCTCTTGTGTTGACACTTCTGATACATTGACTGTATCAATGACTTTTAAATTTTTTTTTTCCATGATAGATTGATTCACAATATCAATGAATTTATTGAAACCAAGGGTTGTATTAACAATACTTCTCATCTAAGTTTCAACCCAACAATCAAAATAAAGGGATAATCTAGAACCAGTGGCAATTAATCAAAATAAAAATAAATTGAGTCTCCCTATTTGTATCAATTGATCACATTTTCCTTTTTTCAATCCTGCCATTCACCCAATTTCATCATTTACTCTTCTTCTTGATTCACTCTTGTCAACTAGTTCAAAATAAAAAAAAATCTTACCATTATTATATACAGTTAACAAGAATCAACTTCAACCAAAATCTCACAGCTCATCACAATCTCATAAATCCTCCATCCTTGAACATGATATTTATCATTAGAATCATGGAATTACCAAATATCACATCCAGAAAGTAAATTGAGTCAATCTCAAAAACAATTTGTTTTGGGCTATAGATATTGGAGAACCATTTGTAAAGCTTGTTCTCCTCCTCTCAATGAGTTCTCAATTGTCTCAAACGGTCAATTGGTCAAGAAGCTATAGTGGTTTAAAGTTCATGCAAAAAAATATCCACTATTTAATTATCAAAATAGGCAACATTTTTCAGATGCTGTGATGCCAGGGATATAAGGCCCTTTAGCTAAACACACTGAAAAATAAGTATAAGTAGTTTTGAGGCTACATTTACCATGGTTTGGTGATGGTAGGGGAGTATATATATATATATATATATATATTGGATATAATTTCCAAAAGAGGGGCCAGATAAACTGGAGTTGTTTATACCTCTAAGGAAATAAGGGGCAATAGCACACTGTGGGTTGATTTTAACCCTTTTTAATTTGGAGTCCAACTTGTATTTGGGGCCTAATAAATATCAGGGGTATTTATACCCAATAAGCCACAGGGTGGTGTAGTCTTATGACTTTCTGAGGGGTCAAAAGACTTACTTGAGACCAAATCACGACGGAGCTGAGGTTTCAGGTGGCTTGATTGAGTGGGGAGAGAAGACTGGAGTTCTGAAGGGGATCCAGTAGGCGCAGCCGAGGTGGAATATGTCTTTTATGGCTATGAAGTGACTGAAATACTATATCTGGTAAAGATTATTCTGGGGATTGGTAGGACGGTTGGGAGGCCTCCCTATATATTATTTACAATCCCTGGGGCATACAGGATAACCACAAGTTGACTGAAACTGGGGTTATCTTGCTTTTAGGGCGCTTTTCCTAAGTCCCTGTATTTTTAGTTCAGTACTAGAGGACCTATACCAGTGCAGATTATTTTCCCCGTGCTTTTAACCTATGAGGTGCTTGGTATTAATTTGGTATCCTTGGGGCATCATTGGTTTGGTCAGGATAAATGCTGGAATGTAGCCTGTATTGCTACTAGTGCATTACAGCTTATTTCTTTTATACTAAGTGTTTGGTCACACTTCTGGCCTTGTAACTGTATCTGGGGTTAGTTCACCATGTGAACACATTCTGATGATTATTTGGGGCGCTCTGAGGTCAGTTTGAATGATACAGATACTCCACAAACATGTGCTATAGCTGTAATAAGGCTTGGTCACCATGTGCTTTCCCTCTTACCTCATGTTTGGTCAAGCCCCTTATATATGTAAAATATATGGGGTTTCCAGTATTGCTCTTCCACCGTGTGGAAGCTTTGGTTTTGGTTTTTTTGTGCAATGTAGCAAGACATATGTAAATGGCCTGTATTCAACAGTATTCTTGTTTCACATTAACTGTATGGGTCTAACTTCTAAACTAAGCGTAAATCCGCAGTTCTGCATATGTTTTTGCCTTAGTACATAGCATCTCACACACATATACATACCCATAACATATGTAAACATGTTTTTACATGTGAACACAGTTTAAACTGGTGTTATGCTAGTTTCTGCCCAGTTATGGCAAAAAGGGTTAAGGGGTTGGAATTTGGGGGTACACCTGTCAAAATGTTGAATATAATAGCCTTAAAAGGCTAAGAAATAGATCATCTCAAAAGATTGAGTATTTTTATTTTAAATCCTTGTTTAAGAATCAATTTTATATTTTATTAATTAATAAATTTTTTTATTTTTATTTTTAAAAATACCATGATAGATTTATTCAATTTTAATAAAATAAGAAAAACTATGTATGATTATTCCCATTGAGGAATCATATTATTTTACTTGTGTGAGTAAAATTGTTATTTAATTTTTATTTAATATTAATGATGTCATAGTAATCATGTTTTCACATGATTCCTATGACAATTGAAATGATTCATTGAAATCATTTCTTGAAATTTACTTTGCTGATCAAAATGATTTCATTCCAATCAGAATCATTTTAGCAAAAATAAAGATTCAATTTTGAATTATTATTTCAGAATTTGATTTTGATCAAGAAATCAAAATAAAGGAAAATAATAAATTTTTTAATTTTTAATCATTATTGTTCTATACTTTTTATTATTAAGAATCATTTTTATTTTTGTCTTGTTATCAAATTCTTTTAACTAATTTATCATTGAAATATTATGATTTGAACATATCTTTTAAATCATGCATTATTAAGTAACTATTATTACAATACATTTATTTTAATCACAATTATTATTATTATAAAATTGAATATTATTATTATCATTTATTTCTTTTTCTTTTTTTATAACTTATACATATTTTATTTTATTGTTGTACTTTTCAGTTCTGCCTTCAGGTATTTAAAAATTCTTAATTTTCTTTTTCTATTTTTCATTATTATTATATTTTTGTTTTATTTTTATTATAATTATAAGATTAAAGTTTATTTTTATAAGATTAAAGTTTATTTACTAAAGTAATTTATATCCTTCAGTTGTCTGAAATTTCTCAACACCCAGTGAGTGACCCTAGGTTTTTTGCATGGGGAATGCATTTATGCAATCTATATCATTCCTAATCCTTAATAGTGTTTTTACTATTCTATTGTTCTTACTAATATTTTTAGTCATAAAAATATTATACAAATTATTTTAGCTATTTTGTTAGTTGGCTCTACCATAGGAGCCAGCTGACAACATTTAGGTTGGTTACACTGACAAACCCTTCTTCCTGCACCCCTGCCAGCATGTTCCATTATGATAATCATGGTATAAGCCTGTTGTAAGTCCAATTTGTTAGATATGAACTATTCAAGTGATGACATTAAACATTTTTTTGCTTGATTTTTCTTCAATTTTGGTACTATTGCTACCTCTCTTAACTTCATGATCATGATATAAAAAATTTTGATTGGAAATACTGTCAATTTGACCAAAATTGATTGAGAATGATAGGTAGGAGACAAAGCAATAGTACCAAAAATGAGGAAAAAAATAAGCAGGAGCAAAAGAGGATGTGAATCAAATACTTCATCGATAAATCATTAGGTAGGAAATGAGTAAACCTCTGTCTATTGGAAAAATGTAAAGTATTGCCCATTAAATATGTCAAAATGATTCAAAGATTTTTTAAAAAGAAAAAGAAAAAAAAATTCATTAACAAAAATTTGTGAGTATTTCATAAATAAGTAAATAAATAAAATCAAGTTAACAACAGAAATTAATTGATGAAATTAAAATTCTGTATGTTTAAATTGATAAAATTTTTTATTTTAATTTAAATTTATAAAAAATTTTATTTTAAAAAAAATGAAATAGTTTCTCAATCAGATAAATCTGAAAAGAGAAATTATAAATTTTTGTTAATCAAATAGGTTTGTTTAAAAAACATCTCAAAAGATTAAAATAGTAAAGAAATAATTTAAAACAAAATCAATCAAAAGAAAAATAAAATTATAAATATACAAAACAAAATTAGATATAAATAAATAAAGGGGACCGGTTTTCGCACCACCCAAATCCCGCCTGGCACTGCCCTTTGACGTCAGGAGGATGTTGAGTATTTTCAATTTTTTTAAATATTTTTCAACAATACTTCCAAGGGTCCTAAAATCACCAAATTTTTTTGAAAACCTTCTGAGCCCCCCTGCCACATATTCTGAGCTTTTTAGCTCAAAAAAAAAAACATTAAAGTACTCCTTATTTAGGGAGTACAGTAAATCAACAAAAATAATAAAAAAAATGGTTAATGCGGGAAATATTGGCTAAAAATTTCATCACATGTAATTCCACACTATTGGAATGTGGAATAAATTTTTTATCCACAGGGAAGCAAAAAAAGTCAGTTTTACGTTTACTTTTGTAAAATTTTGATACATGCACCTGTTTTTGCAAAAGTAAACGTAAAAGTGAATTTTTTTGCTTCCCCGTTGATAAAAGATTTATCCCACATTCCAATAGTGTGGAATTACGTGTGATAAAACTTTTAGCCCATATTTCCTGCATTAACCTTTTTTTTGATTTTTTTTTTTTGATTTAGTGTACTCCCTAAATAAGGAGTACTTCTATGTTTCTTTTTGAGCTAAAAAGCTCAGAATATGTGGCAGGGGGGCTCAGAAGGTTGTCAAAAAAATTTGGTAAGTTTAGGATCCTTAGGAGTATTTTTTAAAAATATTTAAAAAAGTTAAAAAAACTCAACATCCTCCTGATGTCAAAAGGCGGTGCCAGGCAGGATTTGGGTGGTGCAAAAACCAACCCCCTAAATAAAAAATCACATTTCAACACAAAATATCAAAATATTAAGTGAAATGATATAAAATAAAAATAAATTTGAAAAACTCAAAAAATAATCAAGAATTAAAAATGACATAATTGACTGGAATCATTTCTGTTTTTGATTTCACTTACACAGATTGAAATCAAGAAATAGAAAACCAATAAATAAATTTTTATCTTTTTGAAATAAAATTCAATTAAAGAAAATGAAATTGTAATTAAAAAAGTCTGAAATTGTGTCATTAAATTATACTAATCAGAAACAAAATTTAAATATCATTGAAATGATTTTTGAAACTATTATTTATTAAAACAGCAGAAAATTTTAAGGAGAATTCTTATTTCAATTATTTATTATTTTTACTCTCTTTATTTAAAATTATTATTATTATTTAAATTAAATTTATTTCTAAAAAAGGAATGAAATTTTGTTTTATTAAAATTAATAAACAGTTAGATTAATCATGAAAAATTGTAAATTAAATTGATGTAGTTAAATGATTGAAATACAAAATTTAGTTTCCAAAATTTTACAAAATCTTTATTCTGGTATAAAGCCATGTCTCAACTCCTCCCTATACATGCATATATTATTTTCATTGTTTATAAATATTAGCTGCTTTTTTTTTTTCAGTAATTGAATTTTATTCCACTAAACTCTAGGTTCATGCTAACATGTAGCATAGCTTATAACAAGCTACACTGTGGAACTACTCTTTTTATTGAATAGAGCTTGAGAGGGATGATTTCTTGAAAGGCTGCCTCTCTTAATAGGTCTGGGAGAGTAAGATGACAAGAATAGAGTATATGACTCTATATAAAAAATATGTGTGGCTACTGATAGA